>JSUI01006443.1:0-69489 GCA_000833645.1 Huntiella omanensis
GGGTGAGAGGGGTGACTTTGCAGGCTTCGTAGACGCGAGAAGTGGCGTTGGCGATGAGGCGGATGTACTGTGGACGAGAAGAAACTTGTTAGTCGGGTCGAGAAAGTTATGAAGATGGATGGAAACAACTTACATCGGGGTACCCATCTTCACCAAGGTACGCTTCGGGAACAACGCTCTTAAGCTTCTGGCGCTTCGCTTCGGTCGATGGACTGGGGTTCATGCTGTACTCAGTCAGAGCCGCAGCAGTAGGTGGTGTAGAAGGGCGCGCAGGGCCCACAGGGAGGGTCTTCTCGTCAACGGTAGTATCAGCCATTTTGTCCGATGATGGGATTCAAAATGACTATTAAAAAGACACAATTGAGGAGGAAAGGCAGTTTAAATAAGAATCCAGCGGCTCAAAAAGTGACCAAAGTAATGCAGGACCGACACGGCATGGTTTGATTCATGGTGTGCATATTGTACTAGCGTTGTAGTGGGGGTGGGTTAGGATCCCGGATAGGCGTTATCCTGGTGTTCTTTTTTGAGTCACCATGGTTCGAGGGATTGCGTCTCAATTCGGGATATAACAAGTTTGGCATGGGTATTTCATGACATATGAGATTACGGGATTGGGAATTACAGTAGCAGACGGGCCGAGTTAGACATTATGGGCAACGATTTGTGTATATTTTGGATTTTTTCAATTGTCTTGTCACCCCGCGGTGGGGTGTAGATAAGATAAGAAATTTATATAGCAGGGGTGAAAATAGTATGTAAACGGCCCAGATAGAATCGGTAATATTTCTGTATATGTCTATATAGATGAACTGATGTTCAGGTATCACGACGATGACTCGATCTAACCCCGGAAACAATATCATCTGAAAATATCATTCCATACGCAGAAAATACCTTGTCTGAGCAAGTTGCTATGCATATCACGTGACCGTGCCGCTAGGGTTTGGCTCACAACCGCCCTGTAACCCTGGTCCATCATCGGCCTCTATAGACGGCGACCCATCACGTGCATTAAGGCGATAGTTTATACGGCGATTTGGAGATGCGATCTTGGGAATTTCGAAACCTGTACTTCCATTTCTTTTAATATTTCCATATATACCAACAACATGAACAACGGATCACCCCTTCCTTCGTCATTTGACGGTGACGAGTACGTTGAAATGTTCAACTCCACCAGTTCCGCTTACTAATAACCACCACAGTGATTTCTTCAACGAGCGGCCTGCCGACAAGGTATGGCGCAAACTCCGTGAAGAGCCTTTAATCCCCATCGGTACGTCCCCTTGTATTCCTTCAAGTCTCCCAACTAACCCATCCCAGGATGTTTCGCCACGGTATTCGCCTTTGTCGGCGCCTACCGCGCCCTCCGCCGCGGCGACAGCACCGCTGCCAACCGCATGTTCCGGTACCGTGTGGGTGCGCAGGGATTCACCGTCGTAGCTATGGTTGCGGGTAGTATTTACTACTCGCGTGACCGGGAACGGACAAAGGAGTTACATCGGCTTGAGGAGTTGCAGAATGCGGAGGAGAAGAGGGCCAAGTGGTTGCGGGAGCTTGAAGCTAGAGATAAGGAGGAGAAGGAGATGAGAGCTTTACTTGAGGAGAGAAGGAGAGTTCGTGAGGAAAGGAAGAAGACGAGCGAAGAGAAGGATGCTGTTAAGGCTTTGAGTGAAGTGAGAGAGGCCAAGATGAAGGAGGCCGGAGCACCTGTGGAGGAAGAGAGTCAGCTGAAGCATCTTGGATTCTTGGTTGCTCAGAAGCGTAAGGCGATGGAGGCTGAGAAAGCCGAGAAGGCTGCTAAGGGGGAAGAGAAGAAGTAAAGTGGTTGTTCTGTCTACCTTTCTACCTGTACAATACAACTCTCGTCTCGAGATATATACTTGATTACATCATAGACCCTCCACTACGGTTCCCACCAATCAACCCCGCCATCTCTAGTAAAGCTCTATCAGCTTCTAAATCGCCAGTACCAAGGTTAATCTTTCTTCTAGCCTCCGCCTCTCTTTCCTCCCACGCCCAGCGCTCAGCTTGTCTCTTGGCTTCTTCGTCACCTCCACAGCCCCATACTTCTAATCCTTCAATCTCAAAGCGCTCTTCAAAGTCTCCGCGTCCAGTAGACCCCGTTGCAAATGCGCCACCGCCAGATTCTGAGTGTCGGAAGATTCCAAATTCAAGACCTGCGTCGAGACGGAGGGAGACGGGACCGATGGGGTTAAGACCCTTTGGTGATCCGGCTTGTGACGGGGCGGGATGTGGACAACCGAAAGCAAGTGACTGTGTACCGGCGCCTTTAGTGAATGTGACGTATTCTTTGTTTAATCTTGACGCTCGGAAAACATCCATCGTTGGTGAAAGTTGGAATAAAACCGTATCCGATTCTCCAAAGCACTCTCTGTATGTATGTTTCCATGGTGTCGACAAATACACACCAAAGGTAAGTTTCCCCTGGGTCTTACCCGGTGGAAATCTTCTTGGTGGAATTGAAGCAGTAAAAGAGCCCTCCTGTACTGAAGAAGCCGTCTTCTCAAGACGTACCCCGTGAACTAAAAGAATAGTCGGAGCTCTCCAGTTAAACACTTTACTTTCAAAACTCCCCATAGAAAAGCCATCATCTGCCCCGATATATAAAGGACGAACCCTTCTGAACAGATCCTCTGCTGGGAGAAAGAAAGATAGCTGTGACAACACTGGGGCCGTCATAAGAGCGGTTTCAACAGGTAATATGGGCTGGACTATATGCTTTGGGCTAGAATCAAGAGTAGATGTGAACAAAAAGTGAGAAAATAGAGGCTTGAGGCCAGCCCAAGCTCCAGGGGTGACATTCTCAATAACCCGGAGGAAGGAAGAACGTGATATTCCACTTTCAGTTTCGGGGTTAAGAAAACTTGACAACAGACAATCCGCAACGGACCGTAGTTGCACAAGTCCCTCCGGTGTCGACGGGACATAAACCGATAACTTATCCTGCGGTGATAAAGGCGCAGTAAGCAACAACAACACCAACAAATTGCGCAAGTTATCCGTCGGTATCAGGCCACCCGGGATCTTCCACTCCGATTCCTCCTCAACATGCAGCCCAATCAAAGCCGACTTAATCAAATCTGCTGAATAATCTTCACATTCTTCTCCCTCCTCATCGCCAACCGCTAGACCCCCCCAAATCAGACCATCCAAGTCTCTCGCCGACCTTCTCAACCCAGCGCCAGTCCGTCCACTAAGCAGAACAACAACAACAACCAATCCCACCAAATCAACACGGCCCTTCCTTTCTCCTAAAAATGGAAAGGCCGAGATATATGAAACCAGCCCTTCCAAAACTGTCGCGACATTAAGTTTCTCCGGGATCTCCAAGAAGCTCGTCAACGAAGACAAAGGAATCGTTCTGGATGTCCCGGTACTTCCCGTTGGGACGGAAGTTGGTGGGACAAGCTGTTTGAAAACTTCTTTTATGCTTTGTAATTCAATCGCTGTGAGCGACTTGGTTGCGAGGTTATGGCCCTGAACGGATGTGTTAGTTATGATGGATTCATCTATATGTACTGATGACACCCTGATGGGCAACATACCAACTCCCTATAGATATCTTCACGTGTGCGCGCATCTTTCTCGACTGATGAGGATTGACCCATGGTGATATCTCTTAACAAATTCAACTTGAATAGAAGTCTACAAAAACAAAAATGATGAATCCAGGAGAAGGCACAGCCATCCATATATCCCCCAAAACAGATGCACAGTCCCTGGCACTGTAGCTTACTAAATTCACCGCTTGAAACTTGTACACCCAGTGTAAGCGCCACCTTCATACGGCCCATCAGACGTCACTGACAACACATCAAGCATTCAAGTCAAATCAAGAAAAGATACAAGGAAAACGCCAATTTTTGGTATTCATGTTCAGTACACACAAAATCACACGGAGTAACAACAAATAATATAACACAGGAAAACAAAAACATGGGAATTGGGGGAATAAATGCAGTGACTAGGGAAAACAAACAGTATCAGGGTAGTGAGGTGAAGTGCAAAACCAACAAAAACAAAAAAGTAAAACCAACAAACTCCATACAACCGACAATAAGAAAGAAAAAGAAAAACAAAACCGACAAGAACAACAAAAAAAGAAAAAGTAAAAACAAATTCGTGTCAAAACCAACAAAAAGACACAGCTTTTATTCCTTCTTATTGCACCCCTTATGTTCCTCCAAAGCACCCGCAAACGACGCCGCTGCCTCAGCAGTCTTCACCTGCACAAGCCAAGTCTCCAGACCCGATTCGCCCGAAGTCACGAGCTTGACAGACTTAGCCGTTGACGAGTAGCTGTTACTAGGGAGGACACTGCGGTTGAAAGCAACCTGGCCAGTGGGCTCACGGCGCAAAAGCATACGAACAGTTCCCTTAGTCTTGTGCTTGAGAACACGCAGAGGGCCCAGGCCCTGAGTATCCCACTTGCTGCTTCCATCTTCTTGCTTCACCATCTTGGAAATCTTGGCGCGAACTTCGTGAAGAATTTCTTCGTCTTCCTCTCCCGGGCCACCTTCCGTAAGGTTCAACTGTTCTTGAGGGGCTTCAGCATCACCATCCTCAGCATTAGCCGTGGTGGGGGTGGATGCAGCAGCCGGAGAAGCAGCAGCAGTAGTAGACGCAGAACCAAACAGAGATATCTTGGGGGCCTCAGCAGTGGCCGGGGACGAGGCAGTAGCAGCAGCTCCAAACAGTGAAGTGGTCTTGGGCGCGGATCCGAAAAGGGAAATCTTGGGGGCCTCGGTAGCAGTCGAACCAAACAAAGAAGTCTTGGGTGCTTCACTACTGGCACCAAACAGGGAAACCTTGGGGGCTTCACCAGAAGTAGCCGTAGATCCAAACAGCGACGACGTCTTGCTATCCTCCGTCTTGCCTCCAAACAAACTCGTAACGGTCTTCTTGTTAGACACCTCATCCTTCTCATCATCATCCTCCTTCATTCTCTTCGTACCCGCCTTAACATCAGCATCGCTGGTCTTCGTATCATCGGTCCTAAAACTCGTAGCACTGTTCTCATCTGCATAGCGGCGTGGTTAGAGACTCTGTCCAAATTACTGGGAGCCGAACGTGTTGTTGTTATTGCTGCCAAACTGGAATGACGTAGACGAACCTCCGTTAGTGCCATTACCACCAAAGTTAAACGACGCGGTAGGGCCGTTAGCAAAGGGGTTGGGCAACGCAGTATTCTGCGGCACTGCCGGGGAGTTCGAGCGCCCTCTAAGAGACTTGGGCATCAACATCTTGCGAGGGGGACCTGATGGTCGGCTGCCAGTGCCACTGTTGGAAGCTGCCGCGTTGAACGAGAACATGTTGCTTGCACCTGCATTGCTATCCTGCGAGTTACCACCAGCGCCACCGGCACCAAAGGTGAAGGATGTCGAAGGTGTAGAAGTACCTGAGGCACCGCCAGCGCCAGAGGGAGCCCCGCCAAAGTTGAATGACGGAGGAGCTCCCGAGCTAGCACTAGAGGCACCACCAAAGTTGAACGAAGGGGCAGCAGGAGCCGCAGCAGGAGCAGGAGCAGATGCACCACTGCCAAAGGTGAAGCTAGTGGATGGAGCAGCGGGTGCAGTAGAGTTCGCGCCAAAGCTAAAGCCAGAGTTGTTGTTGGTAGTGCTAGCGCCGAATAGCGAAGAGCCGCCAGCGTTGGCTGCCGGCTGCGAGCCAAACGAGAACGTAGGGGCAGCAGTAGGAGCCGGAGAAGCACTGTTAGTCTGGCCAAAGGAGAACCCAGGACCAGATGGCATAGCACTAGTGACACCAAACAACTTCTTGCCAGCCGGGGGGCTGTCCTGCATGCTATCGTCACCGGAGACACGCTTGTTTGGCGAATCCTGCTTCATCGGGCTACCATCAAGCGGGGGAGCACTGAAGAGCGACTTGGGCTCGGCTGGAGCAGCCGGGGTAGCGCCAAAGCTGAAGGTGGCGGGAGGAGCAAGCGAGGGCTTGCTGCCAAAGAGACCGCCGGTAGAAGCAGCAGGAGCGGCAGAAGTGGAAGCACCAAACAGCGAAGAGCCAGATGAAGCCGCAGGAGCAGCAGCCGGGGTAGAACCAAAGATAGACGAAGCCGGGGTATCCTCCTTCTTGGGAGCGAACAAGGAAACACTGGGGGTGTCCTCCTTCTTGGCACCGAACAAGTTGCTAGTGGTAGAAGGCTTCTCGGCAGCAGGGGTAGCACCGAAGAGCGACGAACCAGAAGTGCTAGCAGCAGGGGCAGCAGCAAACAAGTTGCTGGTAGGAGCTGGAGTAGAGCCAAAGAGACCCGATCCAGTCGATGCAGGAACATCCGCCTTGGGCGCACCAAACAAATTGGAACTACTGGAAGAAGCGGCGGGCTTAGAAGCGGCGGCAGCAAACAGGTTGGCGGCCGGGGGAGCAGCAGGAGTGGTCGACTCAGTACCGGTAGGCTTTACCGAGAACAACGAAGGCGCAGGTGCAGTAGGCGTAGTGGCAGTAAACCCGGGGGCAGCGGAGCCAAACAGGGAGCTGGCGCTAGTAGCAGGCGCGGCGGGCTCAGTCTTGGCGCCAAAGAGGCTAGAGGCTGAAGAGGCGGCAGGAGCAGTCGACGAGGCGGCCGGAGCAGCTGAAGAGGCACCAAAGAGCGAAATCTTGGGAGCCTCAGCGGCGGGCTTAGCGCCAAACAAAGAAGAGGGAGGCGATGCCTTCTCAGTCTCGGGCTTCTGGGCTCCAAAAAGGCTGGTGGAAGTGGCAGTGGCAGTGGCAGTGGCAGAACTATCGGTAGAAGCAGCAGGCTTAGCTCCGAACAGCGAGGAAGCAGTCGGGGCAGAAGCAGTAGCAGCATCAGGGGCAGCAGGCATAGAAGATGACCCAAACAAACCAGCACCAGGAGCCGGAGCAGATGGCGCAAATTTGATGGGCGTATCAGTTGTCCAAGTCTTCTTGAGGGAACTCTCATCCGCGGTCTTTTCGACCTGGTCTGAGGCGATATTAGCACTTGTTAGAGGGGCGGTGACGTTGTAGGCCTCCTTCATCGACCGGAATACACTAGAGCCACGGGGGCGCTCAAGCTGTTCATCGGCGATAGACTCGGCTTTAGGGACAGGAAGGTCGTTGTCCTCATCTTCGGACTCACTCTCGGTCGAGGGCTTCGCGGCCGCGGCCGCAAAGGGGTTGGCCTTCAAAGCGGGAGCGCTGGAAGAAATAAACGGGTTGGCGGGGGTAGTCGAGGTATCCTTAATAGCCGACGACTTGTTGGCGGCCTGTTCGAACAGATTGCGAGTAGCAGAACCAGCCGGCTTGGCGATTTTGTGGGGCAAATCTTCAGCAACGGGCTTTTTGTAGGTCGAGGTGGAAGTGGCAGGGGCAGAATCATCGGTAAACAGACGGCGCTTGCTGCTAGAAGTAGCCGAGGCGGGAGCAATGTCTTCGGTGGCCTTGCGCTTAGAGCCAGTTGAACCCTGGGGCTTAGGTGGGGCGTTGGCAGCCTCCTCCTCATCAATAGGAAGACCGTGGGCTTGCTTCCAGCGACGCAAGACATCATTACTGGGCTTGATATTCTGGAACTCGTACAAGCCATATCTCAACAAAATCAAACTCCGCGACTTTTCGAATTCTCTGGCGAAGTTCATGATGTTGAGCTTCCAATCTCTGCTCGTGAAGACGTCATTCGCGGCATACTTGAGACGGCGGAGGTCGAGAATGCAGAAGAACTGACGACGCTGTGCTTCATCAAAGTCCTTGGGCACGATGTGGCTGAGGTACTGATCGGCGTAAACGGCGCCCTTGCGCTCCATGTCTCGTGGAACTCTCTTGGTAAGCTCCTCGCCACTGAGCTCTGGGGGAGGGGACGGGATGCGCATGTCAAAAAGTTCCTTGGTGCCAGTGTGGGCAGCCAGACCGCGAGGAGTGAACTTGGCAATGGTCTCGCGGTAAACGCGCTTGGTGGTATCTGCTGGAGTTGAGACGAGGTTTGCGGTAGTCGCTGACTTTTTGAAACCAGAGAGAGAGCCGGTGGGCTCGAAGCGCGTGGGGCCGGCGGCGCTCGCCATTGACGCCCGGAAGAGATTACCAGAACTAGTGCTGCGAGCCATGGAAGATTCGTCAAAACGAGTAGTCTTGCGCGCTGAACCTTGAGGAGTGCTGAGACGCTTGGCTGCACTCTGAGGGGAGGAAGTGTATGCGCGGTTCGCAAACTTGAGGGCCGGACGAGACCGGGGAGTGCCGGTGATTTCCATGGCGACTCTGTCTGAAGTGTATGTACGGGTAGAAAAAAACAAAAGGGTATGCAAGTGACGCGTCTAGAAATACAGCCAAATAAAGCGTAAAGTCGAGAAGGTCGAGTGTTGATGGAAAACGAAGCGAAAAAAAGGAAGATTAAAGAAAGTCTTGTGTAAACAAAAAGGGACGTGCAAGTGGGTAAACGAAGGACGAAGAACCGCAGAAGGCTCTAGTTGGTGTTGAGCAACGCAAGAAAAAAACGAGATGCAGAGATGTAGAAGAAGTAGACGGAGATCAGTCCCACGCGTCGCTTCGCCGTGGTGATGATTGACGATTATAGGGAAGAGAGGAAAGGAAAAAAGAACAAAGCCGAGCGATGGCCAAGGGGATAATAAAAGCAGTTGTCTAAGCAAGGGAAGAAAAAAAAAAAGAGAAATAACAAGACTGAAGGGATAGAGGAAGGGATTGCAGCTGCACGGATACCGGCTTGAAGCCAGGGTTTTGGTCAGGGCCAGTGAGAGGGAGACCCAGCCCAGCGAGTCAAGCAAGCAACGCAAGACTGAACTAGGAATCAAGACCCAGCAACGAAGCGCAAAAGCGGATTGGGCGAAGCGAGGAATCGCAGTGCTAGGTTGTTGTGAGTCTATGGTACATGTAGTAAAGATTCAAGCAAATAGTGCAAACCTGTAGAAAATTGACTCGGACGAAGCAGAGTATTTGATGATGGTTGTCGGATACTTTAACGGAAGATGGCGATATCAGCAATGGTAGTCAAAAACCGGAGCGGATGATGAACCAAGTCGATAGAGTGAGAAGGAAAGAAAAAAAATAAGAGGCAAAATTTAGTGGCGGCTTTGAAAACCCAGAAAGTATGCAAGGAAGGGCTAAGTCAGTAAAAACATTGGGTTCACTGGGGAGGGTTGCCACAGCAGGATGTGTGGGAAAAAAGGCATATAGGCGATGTGTTGTTGAAGTGCCTTTTACTACAAATTTTGACGATACTTTGTTGTAAAGTGTGCCTTGTAAATCTGCCTAACATATCATAGGACGAAGACTAGTAATACTAAAATGGACTATTCACGCTTCACAGTGGTTTGACGTCTGCGACAAGCAAGTGATTCATGCACATGGTAAGAGGGAGTGCCCAAAGAAGCTCTGGGTCTTGTAAATACGCAAGCAGTGGTAAAGCAAGAGCGATTAATGCAGTTGTAATGCATGCAGACATTCCAGTCCATTTGGAAGACATGTAGAAAAGGCATGGAAGCAGAACGTGGTGTTCGTGCGTTGAATGAATCCCCGCCCGTTGCTATGGGACGGGAACCAGAAAGCTCAGGAATTTTGGTGTTTGGGCCAATTAACCATGGGGTAATTCGATAGGGTTAACATCAACCCGTGGTTTGAGAACCCGGTGGGATGAAGGATTCTAGGCAGGTTACACGCCTTAAACATCACATTATTGGGTTGTCAGCGGAGGCAATTAAGGTGTGTGAAAAGCTGCATGTATGCTGCATGCCGGTTGTTTCTCCCCGTCAGATGTTGATTGATAATCAAGTGAAGCCAGCGAAGAGGCAAAAGCAAACGCCCCTTTTGATCACCAATCTCCTCGATTATAGACGTGCTGTGAAAAGTGGATTCGCGTTGTCCAACAGAAAAGTGGACCCAACTTGTCATGGTACTCAACCCTTTTGGTTGCAAGCCTTCCTGGGTTTCACAGTTATAGCCACAGGTAGTTATAGGATGCACTTGCATGCAGCTGGTGGCACATTTGCCCTGATCTCCGACGCTGAAAGCTGTAATCGGGCAGATGGGCACTAGAGATGAAAGCTCCAACCCAGTAAAAGAGCTTCGACTCTTTCGACCTGCAGATACTAGCGAGATTGACTTCTTTTTTACATTTTTGACAATTATAGCAGCTTCAGTTTTTTTTCTTCAAAAATTCATATATTGTCCTCTATAAGAGGAATTTCAAAATGAAACGAAAAAACCCAACGCGCAGTTCGACCCGCGGCGATCACCGCGTCAAAAAGCGCATTTTAAGTTCCGACGTCGAATCGCCTCGATCCGAAAGCGCCACTCCGGCTGTTCCGACCGAGTCCGCCCCGCCAGAGGAGGAAGAAGAAGAGAAGAAGGACGAAGGAGAAAAGGAACCGGAAAAGGCGACGCTTCCCGTTACGCTTCAGGCGGGCCAACCTTTGCCTACTGTGGAGACGCCGCAATCAGATGACGTCGCATCTCGCGACTACCAAAGTTATAAGGATAGTGGCGTCATTAATGAGTCGTTGACGAGGTCGAGAAGCAAGTGGGTTACGGAGGGGCTGTTTGAGAAATATTGGACTAAGCCGGTGAAAGTTTCCAAGAAGAAGGGTTCCGTGGTTCCAGACGATCCGAAGAATCCATCCAAGGATTCCATGATTAAGATCGGACATGTCGTGCTATCTATAGAACCTCATACTTTCGAAGCCACTCTTTTCGGCGTCAAGAACTTCAAAGTAGCATCCTCGAAGACGCCCCCGGCATCTACCACCGCACCCGCAAATGCGACACCAGCTTTCCGTCCCGTTCTCCAATACGGCCCCCCGAATGGCGTCATGCCACCGCAAAAGCCCGCCACCCCTGCGCCTGCACCGGCTACCCTCCCGACTACTCCTGCAATTCCCGCGACCCCTTCTGTCCCCGCCACACCCGCGAAAACTACGCCAACTCCTGTTTCGGCGGCAGGTACACCGTCGATTCTTGCGCGTCCGCCACCGCAGGCGCAGGCGCCGATTGCCGCCTCACGACCACCTCCGACAGCATCGGGAACAACACCTCAACCTGTTACAAATGCGACACCCACACAGAGTGGCTCTACTCCGACGAGAGCAACACCGGCTGCTAACCCACCATCCGCAGGTCGGGCGTCAGGCCCAGTGATTGTGGTGCTTGCGGAGCGGGCCACTTCTGAGCCCTTCTTGAGGGAGGTTATGCGCAAGGTGGCAGAGGGGACTGCTAGTCCTGGCGAGCTTTCATATTTCCAAAATGTTATCGACCAGATTACGTTGCAGCATAGACAGGCAGCTATCTCGGCGGACAAATTGTTGGTTGATGGACGCTCAGTGAAGTACTTTGCGGATGAAGCGGACGTTATTTTGGGTGTTATTCTCAGATCAAACCCAAACCAAAGAGGCGTTGACTTGAGACCTCCAAATGGCAGTGATTCTTTGATGGTTGCACTTGTCAGAGACGCTCTGGATAGCTCAATGACCCGTACTATTATCCATAGAATTGCCACCAACGCTCAACAGAACAATGACGTTCAGCAACTAAAGGAAAAGTTGGATACCCTGTTTTCGCGGATACAGGCTACAAAGATGCCGGCTCTTCCGACCCCACCGCCCCCCGCACCACGCCCACCAGTTCAACCTGATATCACGAGTGGTAGAGCTAGAGGGTCACAACCTGCGAAGGCGACACCAGAGATATCAGATGTAGTGTTTGAGTTTGCTGGGACGGCGGGTGATCGGTACAAGTTCCCTCGGTTCTCGATTGTGAACCCCGTGAAGACCAAGGACGACGGCACGCACGAGTTGATAGCTTCTTTCTTGATTGTCCGAAAAGGAAGTACGTCAGAGTACGGCGGAGATCCATCTTTGGATTACTACCAACCCATCACTATGCGCATCTCATCAACATCGGCGCGCACTTTGGAAGCAATCACCAAAGTTGTAGCTCCAGAAAATGAAGTCAAGAGATACATGGATGACATCTTTGACAATATGACGCGCGGGGAGTACGTGCTGCTAGCCATGCGTCTACCTCAACCGTTAAAGAACAACCAATTAAGCGTCGAAGACACATCGGTAGACTGCCGTGGTGTCACGCCCGATCTTGATGTAGCCGTTATGAACAGACCTCCAGAAGGCGTCCTTTGGACTAAAAACGCCGGGACAACGAATGGGACAAAGGTTATTGCCAGCGTTGAGGATGGAGTCTTGGAACGTGAACGCGCCTTTGAGTATGCCAAGTTGGTTCATAGCGTGGCTGCTAAAGAGGGAACTGAGCTTTAGTAGAGCTGAAAACAATGGTATTGGAATGGGTTTGACTGGAAGGGACGGTCTGGTTTACATGGAACGGATGGCGTTTTTGCTTTTGGATTGGATTAGCTGGGAAGTCTCTGGCCACAAGAGAGATATCGATATATCTCTTCTCTTGTATGTTTTTTGTGTTTTTTTTTCGTTTGTTTGTTTTCCTCAACTAGCTATGGACTTTATTCAACTCTACAAACATTCTTAATCACCGCTAATCTTTGCATGTCTGAAGTACTTCATACCAACCCAGGCAATGAAGGCCCATACCCACGCCATGATTCCCACCGTCAAGATGATCAACGCCGGATAGTACCCGGTAATAGGTAACGTAGGATCATCTTCCAACTCGGGTGGTGCATAAGGTGTAGTCCCTACATCCCAAGCCCAACTCCAAACTCCAAAACAACTACCCATCCCAATAACAAAGACAATCCACGTCAAAATAAGAATCACCCATCCCCACCAAACAGTCTCACTATAATCCCACGGATCCGACGGGTCCGCTGCAATAGACGGCGTTGTCGGTGGCGGTAAACTAGCATGTGACAACGGTGACGGAGCCGCAGGTTTTGGTTTCAAATGTAGAGGTCCACCAGGTGATGATGACCGAGACGGGGAATGAGAATGTGCACCTGAAGGACTTGGTGAAGGACTTGGAGATGGTGACGTGTTAATTGCCGGACGAGAAGGTCGATGTCTCCTCTGCATAGCTTGACCCGACCCCGAACTTGACCCCGTCGCCTGACTTCGTTGCGCAGGTGACACGCCCGCTCTCTTCTTACCATTCCCACCACTCCTCCCAGTTCCCGACCCTGATCCCGACGGCGACTTTGACTGTGACCCGGTACTCTTCCCAGGTATAATAGTTGTATCCCCATCACTTTCACACCCGGGTTCTCCATCGGTACTACTCCTCGGACTCGGCCCCGAGTCACTCTCCCCCGTAGCCCTCCTCTCCGCCGTCTGTCGTGACAGTGCAACCTTCCTTAAACTCCCCTTGCGCTGCCTCGTCCGTACCGCCGCAACAGGTGTCCCGGAAACCTCGGTAGGACTCGTCACGAAGCCGCCGGATCCCCCATGGTTTGCCGTTTGTAAATATGGAAGCCGACTAGGCGAATTGCTCCGCGCACTGCGGAAAAATGATGGCATTTTGTGGTTGGTGAGGTCTACGGTTTCGTGGTATGTTCGTCGCGTTGTTGATATCAGGGTTTCTACAACATGTGAAATCACGTGACTGATATAAAGGACGGGGGTTGGGGTTATTTGTTGAGTGGCGATGAGGATGAGGATGAGGACGAGAAAGACGAGATAGTTTAGCGGAGAGTAACTAATAGAGTCGTGTCTTTATCTTTGCTGAATCACTTCTTATCCCCCACCTACCCCGTTGAGTCGCCAAGCCCTGAAACCATCAACAACACAGACCGCCACCGACCCCTTCCGCCCTCCACCAGAAGAAAACCAGAATGTCAAGAACAAGATCGAAATCGCCGTCGCCAACGGGTTTTGGGACAGACGGTGTTCCTTCTCTCTTTACTATTCCATCTACGCCGTTACCGGATTCCGACGATATACAACCCACATTTATTTTCCCGCCACCCCGGGGACCACCGCCATCTGCTTCCGCATCGACTTTTCTTGCGCCTGGGGGACATCGACGATCTGCCAGTGGGAGTTCAACGTATTCAGCCATGGACGAGTCAGGATCTCAATCTACCAGTGGAGAAGGCACATCACCTTTCAATTTCCAGACACAAACGATTTCGAGTTCACCTGTTCGTTCGGTATGTTTTCCTTTCCTTACTGGTAGTCATGCATAACATCTAACAAACCCTAGAACATTGGTCAACGCCGTGGCCACCGGTACAAGCACAGCTCCATATCAACACAGCACCAAATCTTCCCATCTCCGCCTCTCCGGCCACCGGCGCCTCTCCCGGCTTCTCTCCCGTTACCTACTGTTGGTGAAGCATTGGACTCACTGACGTCAGCGCAACGTGTCAGATTGGGATGGAGTGTTATTCACCTGTTAGTAGGTGTATACGTGTTCTTCTCGTCGCATGGATCACCTACGATGATGGCGTTGTCGCATTTTGTATTCTTTGATGCGGGATGTGCGGCGATTTGCGGAGTTGTCGATGTACTTGGTAACTTTGACGTTTGGAAACGGAGTACTGTGAGACATCCTTTTGGATTGGCTAGAGTGGAAGTCCTGGGCGGTTTTGCTATGAGTATCTTTTTGGTATTTGGTGGCTTTGACATTGTATCACACAATGCGAAGCATTTCCTTCAGTCGCCACATCACATGTCACCTGCAGATTCACCTTTGGATACATCTGCTAGTACAACCGAAAGCCTTCTCTCAGAATCTCTAACCCACGATGCTCATCCCATAAACTACACGGCTCCTATAATCTCGATTCTAGCAACCCTATTATCAACTCACGCCTTGTCCAATCACCACCGTATAACCCGTCTACTTCCTAATCTTCCTCTTCCACTGACCACCAACCCTTTTCACATTTTAACCCTCCTCTCCGCCGTTCTCTCGCTGATCCCGATTCCATCACCTTATCCTACTCTAATCTGTCTTCTTCTCGCTCTCGCAATGTTCATTCTCGGCTTCCGTCTAGCTCACGCACAAGCCTCTATGCTTCTCATGTCGTACGGTGGCGGTCGTAGTCGTACTGAAGACCGCACTGTGCAGAGAGTCGTTTCTGAAGTGGAGAGAGAACCGGAAGTGAGTAAAGTTGAAGAAGCCCGTTTCTGGCAGGTTCACTATGGACTCGGAATGGCGAGTTTGAGGGTTAGAGTTGCACGGGGAGTTGATGATAAGTCTCTTGCTAGATTAAGAACGAGAGTAGGAAACATGGTGCAGAATATGTTGGGTGAAGGTTACGGACAGGGCGTCGGAGGCTTAAGATGGGAAGTCACAATGGAGACGATATTGGAATAGTGTATACATAGATTGTATACAAAGAAATGTATTGATTGGTTTTGTATAGACAAACAAGTGCTGATACAACAAAGTGACAACTGAGATTCGTAACGGCATAACGCAAGAAGTGAAAATAAAAACAAGTATAAAACACACCTTTCCCAACAGAGAACATCAATCTCTTAGAACAAACCCCATCTTCCTCTTTCCTGATCCTTCTTTCCAGTTCCGCGTCCTCTGCCTCCTCTGACATCATCGCTTCTTCCAGTAGCAGCACCTTCAAGCTGCTTTAAACCCTCCATCTTCTCCAAAACCAACTCAAGCATCTCCTTTCGCCGAATGACATCCAAGTGCTTCTTAATCTTAGGGTCCTCCTTAGCAAACTTCTCGATATCCTCGTCACTCAGGTGACGTCCTAGTCTGAGATCCAGCTCGCGGGGGAAGTTATAGTAGAACTCAGACAGCAACTCAACGTTGAGGAAGAGAACAGCTGTTGACGCCAGCTTGGTAGCCGCCGCATTAAGGAACACCTCGGGACAGTAGTACTTGTTAGCCAAGTCACTGCACTGCTTCGACTTAACAGCCATAAGACGCATCTTGATGATGTCCGCACGATCTCTCAAGAAAATAGCCTCACGACCTCTGGCAAGCAACTCTGCGCTGAAGCCACCAGCTCCACTGTGTCCATCACCATCAACAATAACATCACCCTTCCGCGCCTTATCAACAAAGTTCATGACCTCGCGCAGCTTCCGGCGTCCACCAACTTGGTTCTCCATACCCTTGAGCGCAAGCTCGCAGTCTGAGAGCTCCTTCTTGAGCAGAGCACCGGCGTTCTCGCGACCTTGGTTCCATTCGCGGTTCTCAATATCGATCTCGAACTTGTATGGCTTGATGCAGTTCTCAACCTGGTCCGAGGTGCTGTAGAAGCGCTCGTTGAGGATAGTAGAGGCAGCCTCGTTGATGGTCTGACGAGCAAAAGGGTGGTTGACAAAGGTAGACCCGTTGATTAGGCTGTCAATGCTGCTCTGGATCGAGTGCGCAACAACCGTGGTCGCCAGTCTACCCACACCAAGCTTGGTAAGAGCAGATACCGACGCATCCAGTTGTCTGTGCCAGTACAACGAGTCGGGGTCGGCCCGGGGGAGATCGGCAATTTGGTCAGGCTCGATCCTCGCGGGACTCAAGTCAGCAATAGGCTTATTCCAGTACCGCGCAGCCAACAGATCTAGAACCTTTTGGTCCAGCTCATTCTTCAACAGAGTGTGCATCTGCGGCCGTCCAAACTCCTCCGTAAAGTGCTTAAACGCCACCTTGAACGAATCCAACGACTCAGCCAAATAAGACTCAGCCGACAATGGCCGGTCATTGTACTGTACTTTGAACTCATACGTCGCCTCCTCAAGCTCCTGGCGAATGACATCACTGGTGCCTTGGAGGCTAGAAGACATAGTCTGTTCCAGGACAGTCATAAGCTTACGCCGGAGGGTGTTAGTACCAACATTGACGCCGGATTCAGGGCCGAATTGTTGGGGGTGGGCATTGAAGAAGCCGTTTTCATTCTTAGTGATTTGCGTCATAAGGTTAGATGTTCCCCGGACAAAGAGACCGCCAACGCCAGTGGGAGCCTTTGAGACTACACCGACATATCCAAGGCGGAGAGGGTACTGCGTATCAGTGAGGATGCTGGTACCACGGGCGGGCTCCACAAGGTCCATCTTGGTAACGACACCGATGGTACGCTCGCCACGGGGGTCAACCCGGCGAGAAGCACGGAGCGCAGCCGAGTTTGCAAGATCAACATCAGCCGCGGAGATAGCCAGAATCACATTGGGGCGCTGAATGTATTTGTCGCACAGCTCAGAAATACGTTGCTTGAGCTCCAAGGGCTGGTTACGACCTACCACCTGGATGTAACCTGGGAGATCAATTAAAGAGAGATCAGGGACGTTGGGCGAGTAGATGGAGAGAAGAATCGGATCATCCGAGACGCACTCGCTCTCTGGAACCGCAAGGTTGAGATCCGTAAGGGTGCGCTGAATCGATCCAAAGTCCGTCATCTTCCGAATGCCCAGATCAGGGAACTCGCCATACTCCTCCGTAGAGTCAGGCGTGTTAACAAGCGTCAACTCAATTGGCCGTCTGGTGACCATGTTGGCACCCTTGGGCAGGAATTCATGACCGACAATCGCCTCAAGGACCGAGCTTTTCCCAGAAGATTGCGAGCCAATGACCACAATAGAAGGCAAAGTAAGAGTGCTGCTCTGACCGACCTTCTTAAGAATGTTGCGAATTTCAATCATCTTCTTAGTCAACACCATCATCTGGTCATCCCGTGCAGTATCCTCGGGTTTCCGATCGTCGTCCACACCATAAGCATACGCCGCAGCACCACCAGCAGCCGCGGCTACTGGGGGAATCCGACTCTGCTTGGGGTCCCGGCCGTCACCACCATTGCCACCACTACCACCACTGCTAGCACCCTCTCCTGTGCCAATTTGTTCATGTAACGTCAAAAGATTGGTCACCCAGTCTGGCATATTCTCCTTGGTGCTCTTCCACCCAGCTGACGCCTGTTCAGCAACATCCTTGGCCCCGACAAAGATTGTCGACGTTACTTCGGTGACATTGTCGAGGGTCTTGTGGAAAACGTCCATCGCATAGGCTCCGGCCTCTAAACCATTGTCAGTCTCTTATCTATTAGCATGTCTCACTTCAACCAGCAACTTACGGTTAGCCTGATATTGAACGTAAGCAAAAGCACCAACCGCCAATCCACCAAACATAGCCGGAACGCGCACAAACTTAATCACCAACTTGGGTAGCAACCTCGCAAATGAAGCATTGCGCACAATCACCGCATTGTGAAACGCATTTCCGGGAACCCAGAGTCTCTTCCGGGTAGCCCGCACCGCGGCATCTGCCCTAAGCAGACCAGCTGTTGGTAGACGGACATATGACCGGGCTTGATGGCCAGGAACTGGTGCGGTAGATTTGAGCGGTGATGAAATGGACGAAGTGCGGGGAGTGGACATGCGGCCGAGGTGGGGGAGATAGCCCCGGGCGAGCAGTCGGCCGCTCATGGTGTTTTCTTGGGTTTCGACGGGTTCAAAGGTGGCTGGTCAATGTGGTTGTCGAGAAAATGGAGCAGCTTGAAATCAAGCTTCGCGTTGGAGAATCAATTGGTAATGTCGTCAAAAGTCAAAGACGACCAGCCCTGCTTTACATACAAAGTCTCGTGGCGGGGCCTTCAAAATCACAGACCAACAGGCTCCTGTAAGCAAGCTCTAATAAGCTCTTTGGCAGCGCCAATCCTATGCATAGAGCGTGATCCTTGCGCTACTACCAAGGGCAAAGTGTGGGTTAGGCTTCGAACATGTGATTGACGGGGCTGAACTTGGCTGTTTAGAGGGTATTCGTTACTTACAATGGGTTCACTTTGGGTTGGCTTGCATGTAGCCGAAGATATCAAGACGTTGGGCAGCAAAATCTAGAGGGTCACATCGGTGATTGAGGGGTCGTTTCCATGATATTTGAATGACCAATAAGCGGGAAGAGTTTTCTGGGAGTAACCGAGGTGCATATGGACTGTGTACACTGTGTGATGTGGTAGTATTTGTATGTAAACTGACCGTGCCAACATAGTAAACACGCACTGTGAGTTTGATACATAACCCTAAGCAGACAAGTAACCCTTTCGTTGACACCCATCAGTGTCTATATATTCTTCAACTTGCAATGTCACATCTCATGAAGAGTCTATCTACTTATTCATTGTTGTAAAGCTTAACCATTACCTCACATTGAGGTACAGGTCGGCGACATCTGAAAGTGGTAAATTGTGTTGTGTAGACCCCTGAAGTGAGCCTGAATGTAGAACAAGAATGGACTACATGCTTCAGTTCATCCGAATAGTTTGATCACAGGGTACGGCATGTATTACTCTCTATCTCCCTACAACAGCTTTCATCCTAACATACACTCAACACAACAGTACATGTAGTATAACATTATTTTACTATGCGGATAGGTTGGCATGATTTAGGCTCCAAGGTAAGGTTAGATCACTGCTCTTGTGCAATGAAGGGAAGCCTTGTCCTCAACATTACCTACTGAAGATAATTCGAAATGCCAAGTGTCAGTCTTGGGCTCACAGTTGAACATGTACACACGCATCTAAGAACTTAGAATTACGCCAACTCTTCTCAATAAACAATCGTTGCTATCCAACGTAGTGCCGCAAGGACAGACACTGTGTTACATATAGTAAATAGTATGGGCTTGTAACGTGCACGCATTGAATACATGCACTGTGTATGTGATGAGTAATCTCGATGTTTTAACTTTATAGCCACCTGTCTATTGAACGTCATTTGGTGGGTTTACCACCTGATAAACTTCCTTTGAAATCTCGCGGTGGTTCCATAATCAACAGATATCTATACATCGTGTTGTACTCTGTTACTCCCGTATATCGTACCCACACTCAGCATCGACCCTGAGTAACCCAAAAGCGCCATACCCCCTGTCATAGTTTGTAACTATTGCGTCATCTATCGTTACTCCTTCGCAGTCACGCCAACGCGGGTTCCCTCTGCCTTTATAGATAGATAAATCGCCAAAAATACCGACTTCACTCTCCATCTCTCTGTCGCTTAAATCTCCACGTCATAAATTTGCAATCATATCCACCAGAAACATCCGAATACCACCATCAACGCGATAAACAACCCCCCAAACATCGACAATGTGCCGCTTCCTCGTTTATAAAGGCAGCGATTCGATCCTGCTCTCAAAACTTATCCTCGACCCAGCGCACTCTATTCTCCGCCAGTCATATGACTCTCGTCTCCGTTTAGATACCCGCCGCGGTCAAAACAACGCCGACGGGTTCGGCATCGGCTTCTACACCGACCCCAAGCTCGGCACCGCTCCTTGCCTCTTCACATCCACCACCCCCGCCTGGAACTGCACCAACCTCCAGCGCATGGCCTCCAAGACCGCCTCGCATTTGATTTTCGCACACGTTCGGGCGACTACCGAAGGGTCGCTTTCGGAAGATAACTGCCACCCATTTACTTATGGGACGCTTATGTGGATGCACAACGGTGGCCTGGGCGGATGGAAGCATATTAAGCGGAGGCTCGGGGCGAGACTAGCTGATAAGTGGTACTTGAGTGTCAAGGGAGGCACCGACAGTGAATGGGCCTTCGCTTTGTTCTTAGACACCCTCGAGCACATGGGCGTCGATCCCTCTAGCGAGCCTCCTCGTGGCTTCCCACCGACTGTCCTTCGCAAGGCACTCCTCGAAACGATTCGTCAGATCAACGAACTCACAGACAGTATCCCGGCCGATGTTGTACAAGCGGAGGATGTCGACACCCGTAGTTTGTTGAATTTCGCCGTTACTGACGGCCACAGTACTATCTGCACTCGGTACATCAGTTCGGCGCAGGATGAGGCTGCTAGTTTGTATTACTCTTCAGGTACTCAGTGGGAGGAGAGAACATCGCCGGAGCCTGAAAAGACGGGTCATAACTATCATATGGAGCGTCGTGACAAGGGAGCCGATATCGTGCTCGTCGCTAGTGAGCCGTTAACCTTTGAGAGAGGTAAGCCTTCAATTCTTCATGACCGTACACAGTTAAAACTAACCTTATATAGAAAACTGGATCAATGTCCCCACAAACTCTATTCTCACCATCTCTCGCCAGACTGTCATGGTCCATCCCATCATCGACCAGTACCACAGCGGTAGTCCAGATCACGTCCGTTCCAGTGCCTTTGTTCAGACAAAGGGTCTTGCGACCAACGAGAAGCCCGACCCAAGGTTGATTACCGGGGCACCTCCGACAGGTTTGGTGAGTGCGGGGTTGGCGTTGTCATCTGACGGCGAAAGTCAGAAGGGGCTGGAACCGGCCTTTTCTGATGGATTGAAAGTATAACAGCGGCGTTGATTGAATGCTTGTAACGACTTGATGAATAGACACCATATTTTTAAACCTATTTTTTCACACCATGTTGCGTGCGTACCTTCCTTGAGAAACCTACCTTCCCGTTTGCTCAAACTCAGCCCACAAATTGGATTTTCCTTCCCACTGCCTTTTCTCCCACAAAACCCCTCCAGGCATTTTCTTTTCTGTCTTTACTTTTAACACACAAGGCATCACTTACTCACGACATTTTTTAACAAAATAATCCATTATCATCACCATTCTTATGCTATCATTATCATCACTCAACACATAAAGCATTATCTATCTAGCACAGTTTCTATCTGAAATTTCCCATTGCTCTTCAAAAACTGTTTGCTGGTAACCAAAATGCAATCTGCTGCCATCCACCACAAGACATCCAGTCTATTGATTCATCAACCACAAGACTCCTCCAACATATCGACATACCATCACCCCAAGTTATGGGACTAAGAGCTAGGTAAGCCTCATTCCCCCCACCAGAAACAAAAACGAATCCCAGCTAATAACGTCTAGGAGACAGACGACTCAGATCACAGGCCAGTGAAATGCAAGAACCAGCAACAACACAGTAACCACCAAAGAATTCCCATTATCGCATATTTCCTGTCTTGCCGCTCGTGTCATGTTTAGAACATGGCAGTTCGTCCTCCAGTCAATGTCGATATGAGAAGAGTAGTTCTTATAATCGATGCAGTCATCTTCCATGTCTGTGGATAGCTTGGCCTTAGAAGTGGACTAAGCAGCTGACTCCGAGTTGAGGTACATGTGTTCGATAGAACTCGTGTGTCGCTGCATCATTTCCGACAGACTAATGAGTCTCTGTCCATCTGGCGATTGATCAAAAAGACGGCTGTTTACGCAGGGGCTAGTGATGGGCTCCCATTCCCCCACAACTAGAAAGACTTCCTCAAATGCGTTGACAAGTTCGTCATAGTCGGATGCGGTGAGGTACTCGCTAGCTTTGTGACCGTATTTGCGCATACGCAGTGCGCATTGGCGAAGACCGTGGGCCGTAGCTCCATCGACCCCGGTGAATGGCCCCCAAAGTAAGGCCTCCTCTAGCTTGATAGCCACTTCGATGAAAAAGGTCAAGTTTTCGACCTCAAAATCATTAGTCTCCATAGGAGGGAGGAAGCAGCCACCTGTACATAGGTCGACCCAAATGTACCGGGAGTCCTGCGAATGGATGTTCGCTAGATTTTCGGGTGGGCATCTTCTGGTATGGTCGGCGGAGATATCTCGTTACATAGTTAGTATATATCCCTCTTGTATCAAATCCATCGTGCTAACTTACATAGATTATCAAGGTAGAATCGCTCAACGCGAGGCCAACTACCATCGCTCTTAAAAGAGCACAGAACTCCGAAATCGGGGCACAGATGGAAGTTGATAGCCTCAGAGGACGGGCAGTTGTAGGTGCTGCTCACTACAAAGAGCAGTTGACTTTGCAGGGCAGAGTCGAACGCTGTAACCCAGGCAATATCGAGTACCTGAATCACAGCCTTCTTCAAGTCCCGCTCTTTCTTTTCGATCATTTCGGACTCTACGAGGTACATTTGATGGATATCAGAGAACCCAGTACTAGGTCCATCAATCATAGGGCGGTCCTCATGAAAACGGGCCATCAACATCATTTGGTAGCATTGGTAGACGTCTTGAACGCACTTGATGCAGTACCCAGAGTAGTAATGTTCCCCGATGTAATGACGTCGAAACGGGGGGCATAGTTTACCCGGTCCAACGCCGCAATCAACGGAGTCGCAGGTGATCGGAACGCCCACATGATGGCCGCAGCCAAAGTGGACAACGGATATAACACACGACATTTCTAGTTTCGTCAACATTGTTAGATAAAAATTGTTAGTTAGTTAAAGGGGGTTGTGGAAAACTCACTCAAAGACCACCGTCTGGTAGCAAGGGCAGGTCAACGTATGGGCGCAAACAACTCTCTAGTTAATTCCTTAAGCAAAGAACAACCTTTGATGAAAGAATAAGAAAGTTTGAAAGTGACTTGAATGTGCGAGAACAAGAATATAAATCACAAGAGTGGAGCCTATGTTTGGCGTTACTTCGGTTACGGTTCGAAAACTCATGTGGTGTACATCATGCTCACAACGGAAGGTACATTAGGGCTTGACTACGTCAATCTATTATCGACCCCGCGCATGTGTTGTGCGGGATCCGGGCGACTGCTGCAGTTCTGCTTCGTTACGAGCCTTCCACGGGTGCTCATTGGCGGCCAAGATGTCGTGAGCAGCCACAGAGACCCACTAGTTTGATTTGTTAAGATACCATTCTGCTTTGTGTCTCCAGTAAGTAGTCGGTCCCATCATCCGTTCGCTGAGTCATTGAATGTACAAAGAGTTCCTGGTGGCATTAAAGTTGATATGTACACCAAAATGACCGCCCAAAATGGCTGCATGATGTCTAAAGTGGGGGCCAAGGTATCATCTGAAGCTATTGGCCATCATCATCAAGCGAACGCACCCGTCTGGCAAAGATGGTGATGGGTACCGGCTATCTTCAGACCATATTTAACCCCAAGCTTCGTTAACTTTGACCTTTCTGTAGTGTATATCGACCTTTCCTGCCTGGAAAACTATATTTATACGTCAGATACTTCACTATTGCCTGGAAACCAAGGATACATACCACCACTCAAGTAGTAGGCCGCCGCCACAGCAGACAAATGTAAATGTTTGGTCATGTGATTAAAGTGTGGCAGATATTTAGCAGCTGACAATAGTCTGCGATGGGCGGCAGGCTTAAGACCTTGGGTGGCTGAAATGATAGCAGTCATATATCGATGTATTTACATTGGCTTTTAGTGATACGGCGTTGCTTGTGGCACCGTGTTGATACGTTATGTTACAATGACATGCCTTCCTAGAAGACCAATGTAGATACTGCGGTTTATTAGAGTGTTTGACGTCATTCTGATGATACAGTCATGACTAACATGACGGTGACATGCAAAAACAAAATCCAAAGTAACTACTTGAGTATTAGGCAGAACAGAGCTGGACAAATTGGGCAACTAAATTTTGTGAAGTACTCACTTCCCTTCACAAGTAAACTACATGCATCCTTTTAGCTTCCCTGCAGTTCGCCCAAGTTGGTTCCTTCCATAACATTTTCTGCCTATGGACTCGACCTCGTCGTACAGAGATAACTTCACCTGCCTAGGTAACACAAATTTGAACGTCACCGGATTTACAGCATTGATATCAAATCATGCTATTTGAGCAGGAGAGAAACAGGAAGTTTGGCAAAAGGCGCTTGGGCCCATTTCTACACTCAAGGAAGCCGCCAGCTCGTTCGATTTAGTTACTGATGCGTGTCTCATGAGTTCCAGACGTGTACCGAGGGTTTTCATTGGTGGATGTAAAGGACGTTCTTTTACTTGATTTGGATTAATCAACCTTTATGGCCCAGTTTTCTGCTCCTTCTGTTGTTAATGTTGTCACAGACAACTTCCGCTATTAATGATGGCCATGTAGTGATCTGTTCAAGCCTATGTGGACTTGCTTATAACCAGTAAACGTAGGGGCCAGTAGGGCGGTGTTTCTGACCACAGTGATGGTTGGCTTGGCTTCCATAGGGGGTCAGGCTTCTATATATTTTATTTTTGACTTCAGTGGTAGAATGATATCTCCTGATAGCTAGAGGTCTATGAAGGTGTCTCTCGGTATATCTATCATGATGAATTTTGGGGCATTAGACCCCCTATTATCCAGGCTACAGTGGGTGGTCTGTAACATCAATGGGGCTCTACGGAGCGCTAGACTGAGGGCTGTAATTTGTCAGCGGAGTTCCCAGCTCCATCCATACGGTTCCAAGAGAACCTGCCGGGACCATTTTGAAGGGCACGGGCCCGTTGAAATCATACGAGAGCTCATCTATGCCATTCGGTCCAAGAAGGAGCAGCACGTATCTTTTCAGCAAGAGGAAAACGGGAAGGTTGACGGAGAGAGTCAATACTCAACTCATCTTGGAAACAGCAAATTGACGCGCCTTCAAGTGATCAACATAAACCGTTGGGTAGTTCCAACTTGATACAATGTTGACAGAAGGAATAAAGATAGGAAGGCATATGTATTTTGCCCGGCAGAATTCTTGACAGCGCTGTATATGAGTCCCCTCGGGTACCGGAGGTTGGTCTGCGTTCTGCGGCAGTTCGCCCTTCTATAACTTTAGAAGGGGTTCGGGCCTCTGGTGCACTAAACTTCGTCAAAACAACTTGAGGAATCGGTACTAGTAGTAGAACGGCCTCGACAGTGGCATCAAGGTTCTATAATTTGTTGTTTTGATGTTTTGGAGGCCATTTTTCAGGTATAGCCGAGCCTAACTCCTCACTGTCCTGAACATGATACAGAGGGTAGCTCTCTGGACCTCAATCAAAGTATACCAATGCTCTAATGGCTCCGGTGCTTTCCATTTGTTTGATGATGATGGTGTGCTCCGGAACTCTGAACTCTCTTTAGGCAGCAACATTTATAAGCGGCGGAATCTCATAGTTTGTTTATTTCATAGTGAGAGAATGATCAAGAGCCAAAAGCTGGCTGAGGCAGGCCTGGTATAGTGACTTATAGGCCTAAGAGATATCCAGTAGTTTAGCTACTATTCTCAGAGGTAGAGTACCTGCCTAGAGCATTAGTCATCTTCCGGAGCTTTCCGGCCGAGTAGGGTACTTGAAAGATATGATTTGAGCAGGGGATAAAATAGAATTTTAGCAATGGAGGTGAATACCATCATTGCTATGAGACTTCCCGTCAAAGAATTCTGCCACGGCTTCCCATCCAAGAATTCTGCCACGACTTCCCATCAAGAATTCTGCCATGACTTCCCATCCAAGAATTCTGCCACGACTTCCCAACCAAGAATTCTGCCGCGACTTCTGCGGACATTTTGACAAGGGCTACATGATCGTATCTCAATGAAAGGAAAGAGTTTAGGAGTACTTGCCAAAGACACTCTAATGATAGGAGTCCGTGCTCCTGCAAGGCCCGTATCATTGCCAACAACAAGGTCCTTTGTAGCCCTAGGGGGTTACAGCGCTGTCGGGGTACTGAATGCCAGCAGAGCTTTTATAGTACCGACTCCGGATCATCGGGAGACGTCAAAAGTGGGGCCGAGAGGATATTCTCAGTCACTGGAGTAGAAAATACGAACTCCTGCGTCCACTGGCATATGCAACACATCTACATACCCCTCAAATGAGTGATTTTTGTCCTCCAAGAGTCCACCTAGTTTACCCTATACAGTCCCCTAGCCCGGAGGACTCTGCCTAGTGGTGTCCGGGGCATGTCCGGAATCTACAAACCTGCCTAGTAGTCCCGGGCAGGTCCCAGACTTTCCAGACCTTCCGAGCAGTCCCGGGAAACCCCAGATTTCACGGACCTTCCTAATAGTCCCGGGCAAGTCCTGGAGCAGGTTTGGAGTCTCCAGACTTGCCTAGTAGACCCCGGGGTGGGCCCAGAATCTCCAGACCTGCCTTGTGGTCCCATAGCATGTTCCAGCATCTCCNCGACTTCCCAACCAAGAATTCTGCCGCGACTTCTGCGGACATTTTGACAAGGGCTACATGATCGTATCTCAATGAAAGGAAAGAGTTTAGAGTACTTACCAAAGGCACTCTAATGATAGGAGTCCGTGCTCCTGTAAGGCCCATATCATTGCCAACAACAAGGTCCTTTGTAGCCCTAGGGGGTTACAGCGCTGTCGGGGTATTGAATGGCAGCAGAGCTTTTATAGTACCGACTACGGATCATCGGGGGACGTCAAAAGTGGGGCCGAGAGGATATTCTCAGTCACTGGAGTAGAAAATACGAACTCGTGCGTTCACTGGCATATGCAACACATCTACATACCCCTCAAACCAATGACTTTTGTCCTCCAAGAGTCCACCTAGTTTACCTTATACAGTCCCCTAGCCCGGGGGACTCTGCCTAGTGGTGTCCGGGGCATGTCCGGAATCTACAAACCTGCCTAATAATCCCGGGCAGGTCCCACACTGTCCAGACCTTCCGAGCAGTTCCGGGAAACCCCAGATTTCACGGACCTTCCCAATAGTCCCGGGCAAGTCCCGGAGCAGGTTTGGAATCTCCAGACTTGCCTAGTAGACCCCGGGGTGGGTCCAGAATCTCCAGACCTGCCTTGTGGTCCCATAGCATGTTCCGGCATCTCCAGACCTTCCTAGTAGGCCCGGGAAGGTCCAGAATCTCCAGGCCTGCCTGATAGTCCCAGGGCATCTCTCATAGCCTACAGCACTCTGCCTAGTGGTCTCAGAGAATCTCCCGGAACCTACAAACCTGCCTAGGTCGTACAAACAACCACCGAACGGAACCCCCGGATTACAAATAGATTCTAGACACAGCAGTCCCGGCATGAGAAAGAAGCAGGACACAAGGGGGGGGAGGGGTGTATTTAAGATCAATGCAGAGGAAGTCGCAAATATGGTAAGTCGAATGCTGAATGTGAATATTAAGTATAGTAAGTACATGAGGANTTGCTAAGGGCATTAGGAAGAGAAGAAGGTATGTTCTGTCCCGGTAGAACATATGGGGGTTCTGTAGGTTACTTGGATTTCAGTGGGCGGCTCTAGCGAGACCCAGAAATCATAATAAAGGTTCAGTGCAAAGCTATGTCCCCCGAAGAGCCCGCCCTTTCGGGGTAGAGCACTTGCTCCATAGCTCTGCACTCTCCACGGAGCCTCGCCCCCAATAACACCCAAGCCTTGCCTTGTGAGAACCACACGCCGCGTCAACAAGGCTCTCGAAAGCCTCTCCTGTTCATAGAGCTCGTCGTCCCCGTGAGTNTCATAATAAAGGTTCAGTGCAAAGCTATGTCCCCCGAAGAGCCCGCCCTTGCGGGGTAGAGCACTTGCTCCATAGCTCTGCACTCTCCACGGAGCCTCGCCCCCAACAACACCCAAGCCTTGCCTTATGAGGACCACACGCCGCGTCAACAAGGCTCTCGGAAGCCTCTCCTGTTCATAGAGCTCGTCGTCCCCGTGAGTACTCTCGTATATGCACAGAACCAACAACCATGTGTTCTAACCTTCGGTCTCCTAGTCCAACCGTCTATCTCTCTGCTCTCCTAGCAAAGCTTCCTCATCACCATTCTTATCAGCAAACCAAATATAATGCTGCGCAATAAAGATACTGTCATACGCCATTGATAGATTGCCCAAAGCCAACTTGACTGGATTTCCTGTAATCCCAGTCCAATCCCCCACCAGGTACGAATCAATGCAAAGCTGCGCCACCGACAAAACACCTCCAGTGAAGTCTAACAGCATCCCTCCAATATGCCAGCCCTTGGTACTTCTCGCGCGGTAGTTTGCCAACACCTGCGGCGCGTACTTGACGAAAGTGATCACCATTTTAACATATGAGATAGCATAGATCATATCCAATGCACACCAGTCAACAGCGGGATCAATTTCTCTCCCCTCTGCCGCACGCACCCCCGCAACCCTCATGGCCACCAAAGCCACGGCAGTAACGGCTGCCATAGAGCCAAAGCAAACACCGAGGATAAAGCGGCTGACTTTGGTAGCACCAGCGGGGTCGAAGCCCCACACGGATGGCCAGTACTGACTCGCGATAATGGTGGAAATTATCGCGGCGTGCAGGGCAAAGGCGACATCGTTGGCGGCTACGGAGGGCATATGCCCGTTGTTTCGGGCGGCGTACTGCGTGCGAATCAGCGGAGAGTAGTACATGAACGCCGTAGATGTAAGGTACGCGAGGAAACCTATAGAGGGTTAGTTTGGGGTTGTCTGGAGCTGAAGAGACGGAGAGTACGGACCAAGAGTGTTAATGAAGGGAAAGTCAATTGTCGAGCCGGCCGTGCTCTTTCTGCGCCAGTTAAGAAGAGGCTGCGGATAGAAAGAAGCCGACCAGCATGTTGTATAGACCCATCCAAAGAGGATGGAGATGAATTCCAACAGCAGCATTATCTCGAACAGGTGGGCAATATTAAATAGTAACCCTTGTTGTCCAAGCGGACGTTTATTTATACGCAGATACTTGAACAAGCACCGACAAAATAAAGAGAGTACGACTTAATGAATGGATGAATTGAAAGAAAGTCACGTCTCCTTTTGGGCAATTAAAATATTAGACGATGGCGAACTCGTCTTGTGAATGCTTGTCAAACATTCAAAACATCATGATACTCGCTCATGATGAACAAGACATGCGCGTTGTTGTTGCGCCTATCTTATCAGTTGTCCTTCTATTTCGGGAAACTACATGGCATTATTGCGACCAGGGATCAAATGGCACCATTCTTACGGACATCCAAAGGGTTAGGGTCAAATTCAAATTCAAATTCCATTAACTAAACGCCAATCCGAGGTCCCTCCCGTTATTCGAGACTCTCGAAGGCCATTTCCTACTACCGAATATCTAAGAGTAAACCGCCTCAACCGCCTTATCCAATACCTTCCACGCCTCTTTATTTGGCACAGCGACTCTTCCAAAGTTTCCGTCAATATCCAAAACGGCCTTCAATGCGTTCCGGCTAGCAGCGAATGGTGTCGCCATGACACCCTCATCGTTGAACCGTCTCTCCTCCTTTGGCGGGGCCAAGCGTGCCGGTAACGGGAATGCCTTGTGGAGCATTTCGTATGCAGCGAGGGTAAAACCGAACTGTGGGGAGGATCTAAAGATACGAGCGGGGCCACCTTTGAAGAAGGCGGTGGCGCCTTCTTCTTTGAAGATCTTGGTTGCGGCATCGCGGAGACCAGTGTAGGCGGTGTCACCCTTGCGAGCTTCTACTTGGAGACGAGTTTTGATGACGTCACATGGAGTGGTGAGGTAGGCGGCGGGGATACCGGCGATGGCACCGGCGGTGAGAAGTTGAAGAACGCCAAGAGGCTTCTGGGGGGTTTCGCCGAAGAGGTCGCGCTTGAGGTGGCTATAGGCGGGGAAGTAGATGGCGGAAAAGGGTACATCACGAAGGAGGCAGGCGGAAGCACCCTTGTAGAGACCCATGAAGCCCAGATGGCGGATAATCCACATGGCCGAACGCTTTGGGACGGGCTGGGTTTTTGAGGCTTCGCCTTGGATTTGAAGACGGATCTTGACGATTTCGAGGGGGTTTGTGAAGACGACTTGGCAAGCACCCGCGGTACCACCAGCCAATACCTCGGCACCCCAGAAGATGGAGCCGTCTTTCTTGGTGAAGTGCGTTCTTACGAGATCGTTGACGGTGAGCTTGATGGCCTTTTCGGGCGCAACACCAATAAGTTGTGGTAGGACACCAGAGTACAAACCGAGAATACCTTCGTTACGAATGACTTTTTGGAAGCAGTCAATGGAGTTCTTATACTGGACAGTACCGATAGCGTGTTTCCGCTGGTTTTGCATACGAGTCTTGACCAGATCAATAGGATACACCATAAAAGCACCAAAGGCACCAGCAATCGAACCCAACGCAAAGTTGTAAATGGAGACCTGAGTCTTCTCCCACGTCGTCAATTCAGACTTCTTCTTAGCCTGTTCAACCGCCTCATCCAGCAAGCTTACGGGTTTCCGCCACGCCGAGTCAACCACGCGACGGAAGTCTGAAGGAGCTAATCGTGAACCGGCCGGTAAATCGACACTAGCAAAGGAGAAAAGCAAGTCGACCTCGCCGGGAGTGAAAGCCTGGAAGCGCGCATTGTGAGCGGCATGTTTCAGGAACTCGTCCCGGGAGATTTTGCCATCGGCGGACTCGCTGCAAGCTTGTTTGACAATCTTTTCAATTAGGTCCATGCCATCGACAACATTGCGGAAAGCCCGGACGGTGGCGTAAGGGACTTTGTCAGTGGTAGATTCAATACCACTGCGACAGAGCTGAGAGAGGTGTTCAATGGTGTGGTCTGATAACTTGTGACCGGTGGTATCTCTGATTATGGTCTCAAATTGCTCTGAGGTGATAAAGCCGCTACCAGAGCGGTCAAAATGCACAAAAGCCTGACGAATACGCTCACCCTGCAGGCCGCGCAAGAGCTGAGAAAAGGCATCGTAGTCGAGAGAATGTCTATGTTTTGAGGTGCCCATGTGCAGACGCATCCATTCCGAGTCAAGGTTCAATGGGATGCCATTGGCTGTGCAATTCTCCTCATAAATCTTCTTGAAGGAGTCGTGTGTCACAGGTGACTCGGAAGAGCCACCGAAGAGACGGAAGGCGGTCTGGTATTCGGCGTCGGGTTTTGATACAAGGGCTTCGAAGAATTCCCAGTCGGCTAGAGAAACTTTGCCGGATTTTGAACGGTCGGCTACTTTGAAGAGGATAGTGTATTGGTCGCGGTGAATGCGGTGCTGTCAGACGCAATGTTAGTCAGCAACTGTCATATAAGTGCCAAAGGCAGATCATGACTTACATAGTCTTCACCGGCTGGCGCAATGGCATTAGTAAACTCCTCTGGGCCCATGTATAGCTCACCAGCTTCATCTTTCACAGCGGCCGCTACAAAGCGAGCCTTTGTAGAGGTAGAAGGCGACATTTTGAAACCAGATTTATCAAGGAATTTCAACAAAGAATAGGAAACGAAGAGAAGAAGGCGCAAGTCGTTGTATAAAATACAAGACCCGGATATCAAGAGAAGCTCAACAGCAGGGGACCCTGGATTTCCGTTTCCAGATTCTGACGATCAAGGACACAGAATCAAGCCAACGCCAAGATTCCGCTAGTTTGTCGCAAAGTGAAGTGGATAGTATCAAGAGAGTCGTGTCGACCAAGTCAGACGACCATCCAGGTACGTTTTTTGGAGGTTCGTCACGAATCCGTCCGTGTGGTTGCAGGCGGTGGAGTAACAAGTGTAGGGTTTCCTTTCGATGAGGCGAAGACAGCGGTCTGTAAGTCGACTCAGGATCGTGAGATTTCTTTTTTCTCTTTGCGCAAAAGAAGTGCTTAGGGAATTTTTCTGGCGTCGCTGGATTGGGAATTTGAGGCGGCGGGGCGGAATTTTCAGAGTGTAGCTGGGTTGGCGCTTTCTTCCGGCTTTGGGGATGGGCGCCGGTCGTTGGATGTAAGTGGGCTAGTTAGCTCACGGACCTTGGTGGAGATATGAAGTGTCGTCTAAGCAAGCAAGCAAGCAGAAAAGCGAGCGAAAAGAGTTATTTCTCTGGTAATGAAGGAGAAATTCGAAAGAAGAATGCTAAAGAGAACTGTAGTGTCATTAGTACGGTGCCTTTGGTCGTTTATATACATGTGGATTGATGACTGAAACATCATCCTCCATTTGAAATCCCAAGGACAACCGGAAGCCTCCTAATCTGGATGTGCGGAAGTCATTGTTCCCTCGATTCCCTTAAAGCTGGCAGCCCCACTAGCCGACTCCAGCCAAGCGGCATGCCGGCGGGTTCTAGCATCTCGAAGATTGTGGCAGATGCCTTGGTAAAAGGTACATACATACCTTGAAGTATTTTTTAAAGATCTCAGTATAGTATAGAGTATATAAATTATCGCCAAAGTCCAAAAGATTCACGATGGTAGGTCGTTTTCTTGATGGGTTTCCTGTGAATAATGTCTTCCCCACAATCTGACCTGACCAATTAGGGAGTCTCAGATTCAATTTTATGCGTCTAGGAATTCTGGGAAGGAAGCGTCCGTTCCTGTCGTCTCTGCTCGGTAAAGTCCAAAGAAAACGAACTATTCAAAGTTGATGATCTTCAATGATCAGAAAATCTTCAATTGAAGATTCATCATCCCACTCATTCAATCGGCTACCGGCCCGGTATTTATACATTTTATCATCAACTACATCCAAATCTAGAACCGCCTAAGAAAATGCCCCAAAAAGTCCCCATACTGTCATCCTTCCTTTAGCCCGTCAAATAGGTCACATGACACCATCAGCCCGGTAGAACCCGCCCTGACATGTGTATTATCCCCCCATGAAGCTCTCATATGAAGTAAAAAATAGGACCCCATGAAACTGCATCAATTCACCGTCGCTTCACCTGCATATTCACTGATTATCTGTTTGTGTGAGTCATGTGAGTATTTGTGACTGATGATAGTAGACAAGGGACTCATAGTGGGTTAATCAGTGATAACGCCGTCGATGCCGTGGGTGCCGCCGGGTTAAGACAACTAAATAGGATTTTCTTAGCGCAGGGAGTTGGGGGTTTTCTGCCGGTTTTTGACGGTTCATGTGTAATTGAAGCTATTCGCTTTTTCGTGAGCTATCTTATACTCAATCAGCCTCATTCACTTTGTTTGTCGACGCACTTCATCCACCGCATACCCCTGAGGCGTCATACAAATGGCGCCATTCTCTTACAAATGTTTGACTTCTCCAATTCATCATAACATCGTATGAGCCGCACATATCATCGTTACACCGCTGCCACTGTAACAATAGCCATGGACATCTCCAATCCAATGCACTTCCAAATTTGGCCTCAATCGCCGGCAATCGAACAACATCACACAATGAAAGACAATGTTTAAAAGATAAAAGCCGTAACGTATATTTTGTCGTTATAACAAGATACTGCTTGCATACTCTAATGACGCCCAAAAAAACAAAAACGCCATAAAACCCTTCTATCGAATGCAACCCAAACCCGGACATTAAACAATGAGAACAAAAAAAACACTACCTCCACTTTTTGAGGCTCCTTCAACATCATAATGAAGTACAATTTCCTAAACATAGACGTTCAGGTAAAAGACTTCTGGAATCTCTTCTCTCTCGCCCAACATAAGACCATGAATGACAACCGACTACTCGAAAGTGAATTCGGTCACCATAAATAAAACATTAAGAGTAACAAGTCTTCCGTGAAAACGGAGACCAAGACGTGGCATGAAAACAAAACAAAACGAACAAGAAAAATAGACGGTCAATGGGGGTCATAGAAAGGCCGTACGCAACCTAGCACATGGTTTAGAACCAAAGATTGCTTGGTCACCAACGCCAACACAATGGCAATGTTCAGGGCCGTGTCCATCTAGATGACAGAGACAGACGTCCACTGGTGGGACAAAAGTAAATATTGACAAGATCCCCATTGACAGACAATGTCGCTGTACTGTCGCGTCCATCTGGCAAGGGCTAATAATGATACATGCCGTGGATAAAGGCGTACTGCTGGACCATCAGCCGCTCAGGGGGAATAATTCCATACATGGCATAAGCATCAACATCGTACTGTGTACGGAAGATGGGCTCTTCCGAAGCAAAGTCCCAAGGCTGAAGGTATCCGTCGTTGACGGCCTCCAAGCCCGCAAAAGCATAGCGCGGGGGAATATGTCCTGCCTGAGGGTGAACAGCAGGTGCAGTCGGGTCGTCCTGGTCAGGGTCCGATTCGGGAAGCGCATCAAGCATCTCCTCAGTGAGGACATGCGAGTGCGACCCATGACGGGAATGCAGGTGGCAGTGACCAGAGCTGCGCAACAACGAATAACGATGCAGAGAATCATAAAAGTCAAGTTCGTGAGACCCCGGGGTACGCTGGCGAGTGATCGAACCAGTCCACGGAGCGGCGGCGGGATCAAGCCCAGAGGTGTTCCCGTTGGTGGTGACAGTGTTGGAACGACCCTCCTACTCGCGTCCAGCCGCTGCATGTCCGTGGCCATTAGCTTCAAGACGAAGCCGGGTAACCATGTCCCGCACAGTAGGGTGGAAAATAGGAAGACGGAAACCCATCCGAACATCCTCAACGGCATACGAGGCCGCGTGGGAAAACTTGGAAGAGGAGTACTTCTCGTAAACCGCATTGTGATGCTTCTGGGGCTGGTGAAGGCAATCGACAATGATATCAAGGGCAGGGCGAAGTTGCTGGTAGGTGTAACCAGAGAAATGGACGTGGGCAGGCGACTATTCAAGAGGAAAAAGCAGGTTAGTAATCAAATCGAGAATTGTATACATCCAATGTAAAGACTTACCCAATCGCCGAGCTGCAGCATGTGGCGAGAAAGGCAGTGAGAAGCAGCAGCGAGGTACGCCTGGGGCAATCCGACAAAGCGCTCATCGCACATGGTAATTTCCAGGAAATACTTAGCCATAGTACGAGTGTCAATGTCATAATTGTCGGCTTTGCTAATGCGACGCAGGAAGCTCATGGGTCCCGGAGCACCGAGATCAAAGTTGAGCATAAGTAGCATGAAACGTTCCGCCTTACGGATCTCATCCTCTGAGTAAGAGGAATCGACTATGAAAACCATTTCGCGGAGTGTAGGGCAGCTAATCTCTTCATACTTCGCGGCAATGAAAAGGGCAGTAGCGCCAACCAGCTGAAGTTTAGGAAGGGTAACCACCTTGTTAGAGAGAAAGCGATCAACGCAATTGACCGCAAGAAAGAGCGTCTCCGGAAGCAAGTTGAAGCGGCTGTGGGCCTGGACCATCCAGTCAATAAGGACACCACGCATCGACCACTGGACCTCAGGCTGCTGGTCCATGTAGTTCCGGCGGGGAAGAAGAGCGTGATCTCTAGCATTCATGTGATGGAAAATGTCATCCGCATACTCAGCGACCATGCTAATATCCCACATGTCATCAGCAAAGCTAAACAAGCCAGAAAATTCGACCCACTCGCTAGCTTCGGCCAAAGCCTTGCGGGTAGCTTGGGTGGAAACTGGGAATGGGCAGCGGACACGCTCAGCAAGAGCCGCCGAGCTCATGGCGATAGTATAGCCATGCTCAGGCTCCGACTCCATAACGTCACTGAGAGACGAGTCCCAAACGGGGTCAATGTCATCAGTCATGACCTCGGGCTCCATGTTGGAAGTACGGAGGATATCAGCAGGGTGGATACCAGGGGCCACCAGGTCAATCATATTCTGGTTAGCCGTGACAACGGCCTCGGAGAGGGTGTAATCCTCGTTAGACTGCTGCGTGATGATAGTAGCAGCATCGTCATCAGTAACGGGGTGGTCCTCAGGGTACTCGACAGCATCCTCGTAGAGTGCTTCCATCAATTCACCCATGGGAGCCATGTTAGCAGCCTGGTTGCTCTCAGCCAAGGCAGTAGTGCGCATGGCAGGCTGGCTGTTGTGGTGTCTAGGTCCGTGATGGTCCTCGCTGACAGGATCAGAGCTCTCAAGGCTCTCAGCAAGGGGCTTCAGACCAGCCATGAACTCAACATCGCTAAGATGGGCCATAGCACGTTGAATCTTCTGAGAAGAGGTGCGCTCAGGAACAAGCTGGGCAACCGACGCAGCACGCTTGGGAACACGGGCCGGAGCGGCAGCGTGAGAATCGTGAGCATTGCGAGCAGAAGAGCTAAAGTTCTGCGAGCGGCTTCCCTTGACAGTACGCACATCGATGGGACGGCCGGAATTCTTATCAACGGGACGGAGGCCGGTGCGGGTGGTGTTAGAAACGTCATTGAACACCATGCGCTTGGTGTTACGGTCGGTGGTGGACGCAGTCTTCTTGGTCCGCGAAGCAGGGTTCGCAACCATGTTCTCGTTCTGCTTGCGCATGTTGGGAACCTGAGGCTAAATAACGAAAGGACGACAGTCAGTCAACAGAGTCTTGAAGAATGAAGAAAAGAATGAATGAGGCTCTGGAGACTGAAGCATGTCAAGAAAACAAGCTGCCAGACAAAAAAGACCAAGTTCGAAGAAAAGAGCGCGGGTGTGGGTTTTAATGCATCGCCATCGATAAATCCACATCTAGAAAAATCAACAAAGAGCAGTTTCCATGTTGTCCTTCAAGCCGTCGTCAGGAGCACAGACATCCTAGTCGTCTTATGCAGTGAACACCAGCCCCAAACAGGGCCCTTGGTGAGCATTGTCCACAGAAAAGTCCACTGGGAATTCATTGAAGACGAACAGAATGCATGTCGCAATGCGTCACGCTAAGCATTCCGTTGCCCTAGAAGGGAAATTTGGAAGCCAAGCGAGCGCGATGATTGGCTACAGCATGTTTTGTTGCACAAATGTTGATCCTTTGTTTCTTGAATTCCACCTTTTTAGGTTGGAAAATAAAGAAGCGTAGTTGCAACACTGGGACGACAACGACAAGAGTAGATAAAATAGGATCTGGTGCTTGGGGGAAGCTGCCATAGCTCGCACTTATAAGGTGGTGTGACTTACTCTGGACATTTTTGATGAATCGAATGGATGTTCCGAAGGAACAAGTTGGATGAACAACGAAAGAAAAAAAAGTTGGATGAACAACAAAAGTTGGATGGCAAAGCAGAGCAAAAGCTTCCTACTTCAATAAAGGCGATCGGTGTCAGACTGAACACAACAACAATAGTTTTTTTGAACAAAATTGATGGATGTAACAAGTGGAACTGGAGCTCAGGAGTNCTTATAAGGTGGTGTGACTTACTCTGGACATTTTTAATGAATCGAATGGATGTTCCGAAGGAACAAGTTGGATGAACAACGAGAGAAAAAAAAGTTGGATGAACAACAAAAGATGGATGGCAAAGCAGAGCAAAAGCTTCCTACTTCAATAAAGGCGATCGGTGTCAGACTGAACACAACAACAATAGTTTTTTTGAACAAAATTGATGGATGTAACAAGTGGAACTGGAGCTCAGGAGTGTGAATTGACAAGCACTTGATGAAAGAACAGGCAATCCTCAGAGCAACAAGCAACGACGAGTTGACAAGCAGCAAAGAACAAGAAAAACAACGAAACCAAAAAGGCACAAGTTGACACTGTTATATTCAAGACAGCAAAAGAAGCTCGGGTCGATCAACAGACGACTTGTTCACTTGTAGCCTACAATGTAGATGGCGGGCAGCGACCAAGAGGAATGTTGATGGGATGGCCCTGACCAAGAATTTGGACAATAGTGAGCTTAGCTGGGTGAATAAACGAACGTCAAGCTCGTACTTTGAACGTTAACAACAGGCTGGATAGCAAAGGAATGTTGGCTCCGTTGAACTGGCGCGGACAGGCACAAACAACAAACTGGATGGTAGATTGTCTGAGCAGTCCGTATGACGACGGTACAATGGAGAACGAACAGAGCTTTGATGGCCAGTGGTTGTTGAAACTTGCAAGTGTTGGCTTTATATTGTGCAATGGGGCTGGCGAAGCGACCTCAATTGAAAGTTGCAAACTAACGATTTAGGTGAGGAGAAAAGGAAGAAGAGTTTGAGGAGAACAGAGGTCGAACTGAGCGAGTAGAAATAGTCGGCCAGTGGGGGTGACTGATTGGGGTTCTCGCTGGGAAAGAGTGTCTACAAAAGCAGGTGCGCAGTGTTGTTGTGACTAGCACGGCAGTGAGTCTGGTGATGCTTAGAAATACTAGAGTGCGGTGAATCTATCAGGGCAGTCTATAAGGTAGTCGTTGAGGCGGTCGTTCGTGATATAGCGTTATAGACGTTGAGTTCATGAACGGGCAAGAGCGTATGTTTAAACGAGGGGAGGGGTGGATGTAATAAATGACAACGGCAATAGCAATTTTCGGGCGTTGATGGAAGTTGTAAAGAATGAATGGGCCTGAAAAGTTAACTGCAGACAGAACAGCCAGTGGTAAGTCGTGGTAGTTGTCGTTAAAGAGTGGTCATAAATAACGTTAGGAATGTGCAACGAGACAAGCTCAAAAGGAGAAATAATGTGAGCGAAGTAGGTAAATACTGTGTAAGGAACGGCAGGCTCGTCAAAGGCGGTGACGGGCAAGGGGAAGGAGGGGGAGGGGAGGGAAGGAAGATATGGGGGGAAAGTGCAAAGGCGGTGATATCACGAAAAGGAAAGAATGTGAAGTCGGTTTGGCGTGACCAAGAAAGAGGGAAAGAGTGAAATTTTAGGTGATCCAGAAAAGGAGACTTCCCCAGCCTTTTACATGTTCAGCTATCCTATGTACAATCGTGACATGCAGACGCGACAGGGCCCCTCCATCCCGCAGCCTGTCCATGGCGGATGAAAGAGCCGAGTTTATTCCCAGCCCGCCAGCTTTTTCCATGGCTTTGGAGACTCTCGAGACTCTCTGTAGTGCGGTGAGGAGGTTGGCCAATCAGCTAGTCCGTGATCCCTTGCTGCGTTCTTTTTTTCGGGAGCTTCTCAAAATGTGTGGAGGTCGGGCCGGGAGGTTCGTGGGTCACTATAGGTCTATTCGCGCAAAGAGTACGGACCAGTTCAGACGGTCTGTGTTGGCTTGTTGACAAGCCAAAGTATCAGCCAAAACGGACTGTTGGTAAACAAATTGAAGTATTTTGAGGCTTCAAGCTGAAAATTACTATAAGGCTTGTCTAACCCTAACATATGTTGATATTGAATTCAACGTCATTCGATGATGGAGATCTTGGTTGACATATATCTAGCATCGAATATCCACAACGGTTCCCTACATTGTAACCTACGGGAACTGTAACCACTCTAATATCGGCATGCAGAGCTCCATTACCACCGTTGTTCCTGCAGGTCGTCAGCCATGGGCTGCATAAGCGGCCGTTTCTCCGTGACGACTTCCGTTGATGTATGTTTATTGTTTTGATGACGCCCATTTTAGTTCCCACTGAGACAGTATCGCCACGACTAAGTGGACCGAAGCCTGAGCGGGAGAAAAAAATCTACTCGGCTTGAGGGTTTTTTACAAGTATCACCACTAAGTAATGTGGGACCCAATATGCCGTGCCTCTTTGTTCCACATGTTCAATGAAGCCAGAGATTTCGCGCCAGGCCAATCCTTCGATAGTATGTATCTCCCTTCATGAAACAAGAACTTTCGAAACCACTTCGATGTGCTCCCAACCTCCTCTTCGCATCGTCACTTTGAATCACCTTAATTGGAGTGCCTCCCTCTTTACACTCCAGTGCCAATCGTCCAATTGATCCAAGGTTTGACCTAAGCGCCACATCTGAGCCCTGGAACATACCATGCCTTGCCATGACCTTCTAAGGCATGGCTTTCTAGGGCGTCACTTGAACTTTGAACCTTGTTCGCGGGTTTTTCTTTTCAATGCCGTGATTTTTCAACGCGACATGCTAGGTTCAGGCGTTTACTCGTCGATGTGCCTATTGGCTGCCGATTTTAAACATAGAGTACCTACTCTAAACAAATAAATTTCCTTTTCTGGATTACACGGGTTGTGATGCCGAAAAGGGCGGTTCTAGGGTTGCATTGCGTGTAAGTAGCCACATTTACAAAATCCTCCCCAAGGTGGCTTCATTTCATGCCACTTGCTTGCGTTGCAACCCGGAGATCCTTTCAATGAGTTCTATTTTTGTTCTATTTACTTCATTGCTGCTCATCAACCCTCCATCAACGTCAGATGCAAAGATCACACAGCAAGCAAACTTGCCAACATCGATTAACGGCTGGCACTAGGCCTGAAACTCCCACCTCCCAATTCTTTCAATGAACGAGCACACTCCGCCCTTTGGCCTAACGCATAGTCTCTCAACCAGCCTTGCACACGCATGATACCCCATCTTCGACCCTGTCGCCCCCTGCAGCACGGGAAGACCAGGGAACGACCGTCCTTGTCATCCGTCTGAATGTCGATGCTAGACTCAAAGCTTCTGTGAAATACATACAAGCTTGTAATAACGTGGTTGGATATGGACGGGCTTGAGGTTGATGACCTTTTGCCTGTAGAGGAAGGATGACTTTCCCGGTGCTTCTGAATTAAGTTTATTCAACGAGATTGGTGAGATTGAGAGTTTAAATGTGTGTGCGTGAGTTTGCGGCTCACAACAATATGAGATGAGGGGCCACAGAAGCTAATATCGTCTGGCATTTACAGGTTCAAGTCGTCCAAACATCATCCTGTCCCCTTTTCTATCGACCCGACCCTGCGTCAAACCTCCTCGCCAATGCAAGAGTCAAGCCTTTAAGCACCACTTAGAGCCCATCATGCATTTTAATGATCATCCGGGCTTCAGAACCAGTCGCACTAAGTTCTTCCTTGTTACAACTTCGTCACCCTTCATCGCCACAAGCAAACCACCCATTGGTTACATATACACATCGTCCATACATCGGCTTGCGTGATCTGACTAGGCATTTAGGTGTGATTTTCTGCAGAGTTTCCAAACCGGGTAGTTTGTTGATTCTGACACGCGATTTGCTATGGGGTTGATATAGGTTTGTGCGGTATAACATGACGTTGCTTTCATAGAGCATTATTGTAAATTTCCGCACTCTCTCTCAAGTGCGCATGCCGTAGGGTCTGCATCCTACAATAGGGTTCGTATTTCACGTCACACAAGTTTGTGGCGGTTCTCGACGCCGTGATGCGATCATATGGATTAAGGTGGTGTTCCTCCAGAAAACGATAGCTGTCAAACCTGACATGGATATATAAATGGCCACTCAAAAATTGGCAGCGGCTCCTATCTAGATCTGAGATGTTATCCAGGTACGGAGGATGATTTAGTGGGTCTTGGGTGGCAAGTTGATAGTCGATTTGGGGCATAACTTGTTCAACGTCAAATTCGAAGAAGACCAACAGACCGAGAATTAAACCAGAGAGGAGTACACACATGTCGATTTGTGTACATCAATACGGGTAAGGTCGTTGATTTATTATGTTCCACTACCCAGTACGATTTCGTCATGTCCGTTCTCGCCACACCTCGTTACTTGTGTCGGGTCGGGAGGAACCACGTCGCACAGTCCCAGAAACTAACATATGATAGGAACATCACACCAATCGACATATCAGCATACCGTTTATCAGATACCACCCGACTTATATTTCCACCCGAAGCCATCGTTTATACTGCCGCCGTTAACACCGTCGTCGATTCCCCCGCCTGCCTTTGACCTAACCCTTGAATACCACCAAACCCTCGACCCACAAAATAACAGGGATCATCATTTCACACCGCTAATCCCTGTTGCATCAAAACCGGGCCCGGGTGGGTCCGGCGGACCGGAGCGCGAAAATTGTGCATTTGGGATCCGATAAAGGAAGTATCTACAACAAGAAACAAATCCCGCCCGGTTAGCTCAATCGGTAGAGCGTGAGACTCTTAATCTCAAGGCTGCGGGTTCGACCCCCGCATTGGGCTCAATTCCCGATGCTCCAGTTCAACTGGAAACTCGAACTCCTATGGGATATCTTTTTTTGTTTCTTTTTGGGGGACAGAGGGCGGGATAAACGGGTCGTGATGGAGGGACTGGTGTGGTCATCTTTTTGGTTGAGACAGTAGTTGGACAGATCGAGTGAGGGAGTATTCTTGCCTCGGTGGACTCGGTCTCGGGATGAACGGGAAGTCTCTGTGGAGGGTCTGTATTGGCGGTAGTGCCTGGCTAACTGCCATATGACTTCATGTATACTTCAAACTAGGTCGATGAACTCTCTTTTGGTCTGAGAGATGCGGGTTAGTTAACATACCTTGAGGTGGAACTGTAAAGTAGTATAGTCAACAGTGACTATGTCGTATGCTTGAGATACTGTCAAGACTGATCTGTGTGAATAGTACGTCACTGACTTGTAACTGAATAAGTTTGAAGCTCTTTTTATTCAATGATATAAAGTAGAATATGTGTCTGGTAATATGCTCTATGGAAGATATATGCTACAGTGGAATTTTGGAGTAATATTTAGAGTCGTGAGAAGAGAGTACTCCTGACCCGGGCACTTGGGATTGACAAACTTGTGTGTACGTGACACAACTATACAATCATGCCACCCGGATTAACGAGCTGACTCATGGAATTGGAATGAATTCGGTCTCGGTTAGATAGCCCATTAGATTGAGTGAGACCAACGAACCGGAACTACATGTTCATTCGCACACCAGGTTATACACGAAGTCATACGCTCAGCCCGATTGCTATGGGAAATCAGTTCCCAGTCTGTGTTTCTGTTGGATTGGGCGTTGAGCGGGAATATGCCCGACGGTATGTACGTACATACATCGGTCACCACCAGGTCGGACGTCACTTCTTGTGTCCGACTCAAGCGAGAGGGATGTGTGCATGTATATCGGAGACATTATTTGAGAGCAATCATATCCATGTAGTATGTACATATATCCGCCTGCTGATAAAGATCGAGGTTTGAATTAGTTGATAGTCTTACTCTGTTTGGCTGTGATAGTGTAAGACGAGGGTTGACCGAGAGAGAGAGTTCTTACGCCCGATATGCAATAGGTGGATGATCACCTGAAGACACTATTTGGGGCTGCCTTTGTAAACGGCATGCTCAGTTCATATATCACACAACTTGAAGACACAAATTGCCTCACCCAGTGACATAGTTGTTATATCCCATAATGCATATAGACTCGTACACAGATACCTCAACTCCGTGATAGTACATATTGACCCCCAACCAATAGTATCCACGAACGATATGTATGTATGTATGTACATGTGTATTTAGATAGTCTATCTACCCACGTGCTCGCTTCACCGGCAAATTGAACATTCAGACGTCATTCTCGGTTACAATGGCCGGCATTTGACTCTGACATCAGCCACTCCCGATTACTACCTCAAAATGTACATGCCCAGCTTCAGCTCACGTGCCTGGAAAGTTCAACAATCTCTACATGATTGGATGTATGTACAGAGCAGGGCTGACAAGAACATGCAAGCTGACAGGAGAATATATATGTACATACATAAATGATCTTGGAGTGTTTGGAAACATATTGACCCAGCCCAGTACTTTCACCGGTATATGGCGATCCGGCGGATTTCTGCACTTTTCGAAATGTAGTCGATTTAGCGCTAGAACATGACAAAGGCATATTTCTGTTCCTGGGCTAACATTACTAAGAAGTGTCCAATTTCTCCATGGATTCTTGATTGAGTTGGATTCAATCCATTCAACGTCGCACATATAAATAGTCTGGATATGACGGCAAAACATGAAACAACAACGATGCAAAAGTTGCGAGTACAAACGGCGGTCAATGCTTGGCCAACCAATGCACTCAGACAAAAAACCTGGTCGTTTCGAACACCTGAAGAAGGTGACAGTTTTCTGTATGATTGTCTCAGACTTCACCACCACAACATGTCGTGGCTGCAGAAATTCAAAGATTGTCCTTGAAATCTGTACAAAAGGGAGTTAGTTTAGAAGGATGCAGGTAATCTGACGGGCGAGACGCCAGGTCGGCGCTATAAATGTCTAGATCGGCGGGTGGATGTGCTGAATCCCTTTTCGGAGCAGCAGGGTTAGAGAAAGAAAGAAGCCAACGGTGAGATGATGCGTGTTTGCTACTGCGGGTCGGGCTGTGATCAGCTGGTCGAGTTGAGTTAGGTCCAATAAGGCAAGTTTTGTCTGAANTACATGCCCAGCTTCAGCTCACGTGCCTGGAAAGTTCAACAATCTCTACATGATTGGATGTATGTACAGAGCAGGGCTGACAAGAACATGCAAGCTGACAGGAGAATATATATGTACATACATACATAAATGATCTTGCAGTGTCAGGAAACATATTGACCCAGCCCAGTACTTTCACCGGTATATGGCGATCCGGCGGATTTCTGCACTTTTTAGAATGTATGTAGTTGATTTAGTCGATTTAGCGCTAGAACATGACGAAGGCATATTTCTGTTCCTGGGCTAACATTACTAAGAAGTGTCCAATTTCTCCATGGATTCTTGATTGCGTTGGATTCAATCCATTCAACGTCGCACATATAAATAGTCTGGATATGACGGCAAAACATGAAACAACAACGATGCAAAAAGTTGCGAGTACAAACGGCGGTCAATGCTTGGCCAACCAATGCACTCAGACAAAAAACCTGGTCGTTTCGAACACCTGAAGAAGGTGACAGCGTTCTGTATGAGTGTCTCAGACTTCACCACCACAACATGTCGTGGCTGCAGAAATTCAAAGATTGTCCTTGAAATCTGTACAAAAGGGAGTTTAGAAGGATGCAGGTAATCTGACGGGCGAGACGCCAGGTCGGCGCTATAAATGTCTAGATCGGCGGGTGGATGTGCTGAATCCCTTTTCGGAGCAGCAGGGTTAGAGAAAGAAAGAAGCCAACGGTGAGATGATGCGTGTTTGCTACTGCGGGTCGGGCTGTGATCAGCTGGTCGAGTTGAGTTAGGTCCAATAAGGCAAGTTTTGTCTGAAGTCTAGCTGAATTTTCGCTGTAGAAGACCTAAAAGCGTTGCCTAGATGCACTGCCAATTGGCAATGGGAATCTTGCTGCGGTTCATAGTGGCTTGGGTTCTGGCGTCTTTTGAGAAGACAAGAAGGAATGAATACGAACCAACTAGTNAGAGCCGGTCGTGGCTCGTCAGACCGCCGGAAAGTAAATATGTTGAACGGGCAAACATATCGTTTGACTCCATGACTTTGATTGGCAGGTTTCTTTAGCTAGGAGGGCAAGAAATCTCCGTGTTCCATGGCTCATTGCGCATGCCGTTCCTGGGATGAACGGGCCCAATACTGGTTGGTGGGTTCTGCGTAAAGCTTCATGCATAAGTCATTCTTGACCGACCACAACCTAGTTGGGAAGGAAGTCTCCAGATGGGAAACCCCGTACGTTGGCTACTGTGAATATGCTTTTTCCTTGGTATCGCCAAGTATTCGCCCAGATTTCTTCCCAGCGCTCCTGCATGGTGCGTGGGCAGTGCAATTCCTAAGCTCTACAAATGGACAAACGACTTGGCATGTGAATGAACTNAGACATACCCTCATGAACTTTCTTCTTCCTGTTTTCCCAAATACTTCTCCCTTTTTTAGTGACACACGATCCTCGAACCCTGCATTGTTCAGCGCATGCCCTTTTGACTTGGACTTAATAAATAGTTTCCATGCTGGACTGTGCAAAAGTCAAGGTTATGTCCCCTTCCTTCCCAATTGAAACCATTTAGCAGCACAGCATCCGCGCACGCCTTGGCTTGGCTGTCGTGACTTGTTGTTACACCTTTTTTGTGTTGAATCTTTCTTCTTCCTTTATTTCTTGAGTATCGTTTTATCCCTTTGATCTTGATTCCGACTTCCTTTCCTTATCTACCGTCATCTTCTTTCGCTGGACCGACTGGAGATTATCGCCATCTCTCCATCTACATACTTATCCGTCACATAATACGCTCCTTTTGAACTACGAACTACGAACTACGACCTACACAAACCTAAATCTAATACAAACTCACTCTTTTCATCTCGCGAGACTCGGTCATCCGGCTACTATACACCCTTTAAACGTAGAGTAATGTCCTACGACTACAAGCCCGAATCATCAGAAAGTCCACCTCACACGCCTCTTCTCCCGCCTTCTCGCACGTCATCTCAGCCGCCAATCTTTCAGCCATACAACCCTCCGCATCACCAATCAAGCTTCCCCGAATCTTCGGAACCCGTAAATCGTCATACAACCTCATATCTTCTCGGACCAGGCCTGCGTCGCCCCGTCACACGCACCAAAATGGGGCTCTCCGTTATGGTAGTCAGTTCGTATGTAGCGGACTGGCTGGTCGTCATTGCCCTCGCTATCGGCTGCTACCTTATGAACGACTTAAAGCCGAATGCCCGTCCATTTGCCTTGGACGACCCAACTATCTCGTAAGTTTCCCTTTGTTTGATTATGCTTTTCTGGAGGATCGAAGCGCCTGCAGTGTTTTGAGAATTGTACCTGTGGGAGGAAACTTGTCACGCGACCCCGTCACATTGGAGACCATTGCATTTCGGGCCCCACGCTTGTCGGACGCTTTTGATATAGGCGCTCGTAGGCGCTCGTCTGATTTACAATCAACAGCCGCTGTCGCACATATTGGGACACGCCATACCATACCCACCTCTACTGTAACCTCGACACTAATGCAGTGCTGACATATTCGATATAGATTCCCTTATTTTGAAAACGAAACTGTCCCACCAAAGATCTTGCTTCTTTGCAACAGTGCCCTGCCAATCATTATCATTCTCATTGTTTGCGTCGTCTTTGTTCCTGGCCGTACTGTCCCCAAAGGCACACCATCCCGCCTTGTTTGGAAGCGCCGTCTTTGGGAACTTCACCAAGCCTGGCTCGGTCTTGCGCTTTCTCTTTTACTCGCTTTCTTTGTCACCAATGGTCTCAAGAATCTGGAAGGTCGCCCCCGCCCTGATGCCCTGTCCAGATGTAACCCCGATCTCGCAAATGTAGCCGATCACTACGCCGGCGGTTTCCGTCTTCCAGTCGAGGACCCTGCTACCACATACTACAAGGGCCATCTCGTCAAGTGGACCATCTGCCAACAAACCGACGAATCTAAACTATGGGATGGCTTCCGTTCCTTCCCTTCGGGTCACTCATCTTCCTCTGCCGCCGGTCTTCTGTACCTTTCTCTCTTCCTGGCCTCAAAGTTTGCCGTGACCATTCCCTATCTTTCACCTTCGGCCTTCGACGATCCGACAACGGCCTATCACGCCTTCCCATCGCGTACCTCCCGAGTAACCGGCTCTTCCGATCTCCCCAACCACATGCCCGCCACCGCCAAGCGGGAAACCAGCTCTTCCGACCCAACTGCCCCCGGCTCCGGTACCCGTGACCCCAACGACGATTCCATAGAGTTAATCGCTCCATACCCCGGCCCCCGCCGGACTATGACCGGCCACGACCGCGTCGTCACCGCTGCCCGCATGCAAGCCGCTTCGCCCCCGTTATACCTTCTTCTTCTCTGCTTAATCCCCACATTCACCGCCATTTTCATCGCTGCCTCTCGCTGGATGAACTTCCGTCATCACAGCACCGATATCGCCACTGGTTTCACACTCGGCACTATCACGGCTGTCTTCTCATTTAGATACTACCATTTGCCCATTTCTTACGGTGGTGGTTGGGCTTGGGGTCCTAGAAGCCGGGATAAGGCTTTCTGGGCTGGTGTAGGGAGTTACTCGTATGCTTCGGACCATGAGTCCTTTGTCTTGAGAGGGGAGACAGTTTAACTTTAGATTTTTCTTTTTTGTGGTTTCTGTGTTAGGATAAAAGGGGATGATAGACGATTTATATAGGGTCTCCTTATCTTCTTTATTTGTATTTTTTTCGTGTATACCTTTTTCAGTATCTGTAATGTTCATATTTAATCACTTTCCATGTCAACAGCTTCAATCTCATCAAATGGCGTAAAACTGTATTCTTATTCAAACATAATTGCTATTTTTTTCATCATCATCTTCTTCTTCCACCGTTGAACGCTTGCGGGTATCAAAAACAACAACTCCATATTCGTCTGATCCGACAAATGGAAGTAAAAACCTACATAGTTATCACATCCACGTCCGAATCAAACTCCTCAGCATCATCGTCATGATACAGCTCCTCGATATCTGATTCAAACTCGTCACTATCCAATGAAGAAGACTCTTCATCATCTGTGAACTCAGAGTTTTCCTGTCGCTCTTTCTTCCGGCGCATTACACTCGCACGCTCGCGATGGAGCAGTTTGCAGCCGCTCATTTTACACTCGCCCGTGTTGCTGAAGTCGGGACATTCATTTACATGGCGGTTGGCACAGACAAGGCCCTTATCACACCAACCATACAGACCGAAGTTACGGCATACTGGCGCACTTAGAGGCGCGGTACAGTGGCCATAACGGCACTCTTCGTTGGTACAGTTTCCTTTAGCATAGTGAAGACAAGCAGGAAGACGCTGGGGCTTCAGATCATGCGATAAGTCGCAGTTTTCGCCGCTAGCACAGCTGCCATTCTGCAGGAAGTCTCTACAAACCGAAACACGATCAAAGTCGTGAACAAAGTAACAATGGGTTCCTTTCGGGCATGAACCTAGAAGAGGGGAGGGGGTTAGTACAAAGAGCCGTCGTCGTGACACGAACAAACAGGAACAGATAGGGGCCGAGTCCGATAATCTATGTTTGGCCTGATGCGGTACGCCCTGGTTTGGCGTAATGGAAGGAGATAAGAAATACCAGTTGTTGAAAAAGCTCTGCAAGGCTCCGACTTGCGAGCCGCGGTCCTGTGTTTTGGGTTAATCTTTAGCAGTCCAGCGCCAGAGGGTAAAGGGGCATACCGCTGGTCCTGAACGAAACCATGGCGGTAGAGATTTCCGTGTTTGCTGCGGAAGAACTTGACACCAGAAATATCAACCGTTTTGGGCGCAGGATCTCCGTCGTTTTGGTCTACAACCATGTTAGCTCTTGGCCGATGTATACAAAACACCGGATGAAACTTACCCAGTCTAATCAATTTACTTCCACCATTCGCTACTATATACTTGGCACCAAGAATGGTGATAACATATTGTTTACCTGCGTGGTCAGTAATTTCTACATGTCCGGCAGCCTCATTGCGGAAGTAGCTACGAAGGCGGGCACGTTCATGAGCATTTTTTCTCTGGACAGCCTGTTGGCGAGATACGAGAGGGGTTGAGTTGTGGGTGCTGTCTGTGAGAGGAGTGTTGGGGCTAGTGTGAATTGCGGAGTAGGGAGTAGCGGGAGAAGGGGTTCCTGAGTGAGTTTGACCCGAGTTCGGCGTCCAAACTTGACGTCCGGCAGAGGCGTTAACAGCAAGACCACGGCCACGATACCCAGATCCGCGTCCACGATAGCCACCACGGAAGCCCCCTCTGGGATAGTACGGGGCTGCTAAGGGTTAGTACATAGTGCGTAGGACAAGCACAACAACAGATGAGCCAACCTCTGTGATAGGGATGATAGCCGGCAGGGCCGGATGTGTGACTGGTGGAAGGGCGGAATGCTCCGGCCTGCTGATTCTTATGACGGTTAATTTGACCTGAGAGTTTTTGTTAGTGACGAGTGCGGGTTTGATGAATAAAGAGTTTGTTATGTACCCGCTAGGGAGCCGATGCGCTCCAGGAGTTGCGCGCGTTCGTCGGACATGATAAACTTGGATCGATGGCGATGAAGAGTGAGATACTGACGCAATAAGTTACGATGCAGATTTGGTGGTTTAGGAAACTAAACAAGCCTATCAAATCGGTATTTCCAGGTTCATTAGAGATCGGGTTAAAAGTGGGGTCATTTGATTTGGCTTAGTCAGAAACGTACGCGACTTAAGCGCGGCAAGGCTACCCTTCAGGTTTCACATGTAGCAATTTAGGGTTGAGTTTTTCCATTTCCTCGTTTGCGACAGAAATTAACAAAGCTACATTTGACATCAATCGAGTTATACAGACATTGTCTTCGAGATTTACCAGACGATTTTTTGCTTTACCTTCTGTATATTTATTTAAAATGACCGATACGTGGGCCATCCTCGATGAGCGCACCGAGCAAGAGCTCCACAAAACTAGACTTCTCAACATTGAAGAACGCCCATTCAAGCGTATCACCAAGCGCCTTCAACAACTTTCCACGACACTCGCGGCGCCTATTCCTGTTCGCGAAATTTCCAGCCAAAAGCGCGCGATAGACTTCCTTCGCGAGGACCTTACAAATGACTTTTCAATCTTCGATGCTTCCCTTTCGCGCATTCAATTCCTTTTTAACGCAAATTCTCTTGAGCGCGCGAGATACGACACCGATAAGAAAGATATTCTTGATAAATGCCAGGCCGTCCGGGAACAGAACGCTCTGTTGAGGCAGGATTTGGAGCAGGCTAGAGCAACTCTGGCGAAGCGGAAGCGATTCGATGATTTGGCTGATAAGATCACGGCGAACCGTCTTTTGAGACCTAGAGAGGATCAAAGGGCTGCGCTAAAGAAGCTGGAGGATGAATGCGCCGAGTTGGAGAGAGAACGCGAAACATATGCTGAGACGTGGAGGGAAAGAAAGGGACAGTTCAACCGGATCATGAATGAGGGTATGGAGTTGAGAAGGCAGATTAGAGATGAAGCGGAGGAAGTCGACCGACGACAGGGTATGAACGATGACGATGATGAAGGAACCGATGGAACTCACGCTGTTGCGGCCAGCACACCAGCACCGGCAGGCAGCAGAGGTTCAACACCCCGGCCCGATGGCAAAGAAGAAGACGAAGCCGGTGACTCTAAGAAGTTCCTGGGCTCCAATCTCCGCAGTGAACTTGCCCGCTCTCGTAGCCGGAGTACTAGCAGACTATCGACTCTTGACGACGCTTCTCATGCTGAAGCTTCGGTAGATTTGGAGGAGGGCGAAGACGATTCGGGCGAGGAAGACGAAGAAGGAGAACAAAGCGATGATGGAGATGAAGAGGGTGAAGAAGCTGAGGAAGCAGACGACGATGGAGAGATTAATGAGGAGGGCGAAGATGTGGAGATGGTTGTTGAACCTGTCCCAGTACACAGGGAGAGGAGGGTTACAAGGAGATCACACAGACAGCATCGGCGTATGCGCTGAGAGGATATTAGATCAGGATCACGGAAACTTAGGTAGGTGTAATTCACATTCGCATAATGGCATTCTTCAAAAGCAATCAATTCGCAAATATCTCGTCACATCTACATGGCCGTTCTCTGCATGTCTTCAGCAGCGACCCGCATAACGGCTTTACCAGCCTCAATAGCTTCCTCAGCAGCCTTAATCTGTTCCTCAGTGCACTCGTCTCTGCGGACTTCCAACTCGGCCATAATGTTCTCTACACCAGCGGCGATTTTCAATCTGAGGGGCTCAAACATGGCGCGAGTTTGTTCAATACCGGCTTTCTATTTCTTGTTAGTAATGTAGATGTTAAATGTAAGAAGAAGATATCTATATACCTCTTGTTTCACTTGGTAAGTGATGTTATCATGAGGTCCAGCAGTGGCAGCCTGGGCTTCAGTCTTTTCCAGACGGGCAAGCTGGTGGAGGAGTTCGTTGTGATAGGACTTCTCCTCCTTGATAAGGCGGGTGATCGCTTTGATATAGACTTCAAGCTTCGTAGGGGCAACCATTTTTATTTGAATGAATAACCGCGTATAACTCAATGTGTATTCATCACCAAGCTCTCACCATCTTACACGATCCTTTATACCTCCATACGAGGCTGCATTTACAAGCAATCCCATAACACACCCTAACCAAACAACCCTAGAAATCCAGGTCCCAAATTGGAAAGTACCAGAAAATCCGTCAAAAAATGGCCCTGTACGATGACCTCACCGATTGGCCAGGAAGGTGCGGGGGGTGTCGGAGGGGAACCCTGGAGAGAATCTGATAAACAAGTGATATTCAGCAGGTATGACTCCGCCGTAAGTGGCTACAAGTTTATAGTTACATGGGATTCCACTAGCCACACGAGTCAGGTTGTATGGAGAAGAGGTCATTGACAAGCTTGGTTCTGGGGAGCCGGGTAATAGTCACCTGCCATTGCGTCATTCAAAAATCAAGTCCACATCCAATGATACTCTCCCCTCTTATCAATCAGTACTTGAGAAATATCCCGATATCGCGCTTCAAGACCTTCACAACCTATATAAACGCCCTGTAATTGTCCCCTCTTCTTGTGAAACTGCAACAACTTCTCCCCTCCAGTAACCCTTACCGGACCCTCCGGCCCAGTCATTTGAATCCACTTGACGTTCCCTGATTCCGCCGTCCGTTGACGCCATTGGGAGGATCTAGGATCTCTTTTTCAGGCTTCATTTTGAGCTTTCTTTTTTTTACGAGTTTCAAGTTTCATATATTCGTGATACATACAAAATCCGCAACCCAACCCCGATCCGCCAAAATGTCCACAGTCACCGAAATCACCACCGTTTCCGCCTGGGAAACCCACCTTGCGGCTCTCCCGGCTACCAGTCTGTTGGTAGTAAATTTCCATGCTCCATGGGCCGCCCCGTGCAAACAAATGTCCAGTGCGATCAACACTCTTGCCGCCACTTACAGCCCTACCACGACGTCTTGGCTGTCTATTAATGCCGAGGAACTTAGCGATATTAGCGAGCAATTCGATGTGACGGCCGTTCCATTCATTGTGCTTGTCCGCGATAACTCAGTTCTCGAGTCGATTTCCGGATCTTCTGTCACGCGCGTTCGTGAGGCTATCGAGAGACATGCTGGCCCTGCCAAGTCCGACGATGATACATCCGCCAACGGCGCTCCGGTTCCCTCGGTCGAAACCGAAGATGCTGCTCCCGAAGAACCCGTCGACCCTGCTAAGGCCAAGGAGGAACTCTTTGCGCGTCTGCGTAACTTGGTTAAGGCGGCACCTGTCATGTTGTTCATGAAGGGAACTCCGTCGGCGCCACAGTGTGGATTCTCTAGACAGTTGGTTGCGCTGTTGAGAGAGAACTCTGTCAAGTATGGATTCTTCAATATCTTGGCGGATGACGAGGTGCGTCAGGGCTTGAAGGAGTTTGCCGAGTGGCCGACGTACCCTCAGTTGTGGATCGCAGGAGAGTTAGTGGGTGGTTTAGATATTGTAAGTTGCTTGTTCTATAGATTGTCTCAAGCTGTTACTGACTGGTTCGCGTTTTACAGATCAAGGAGGAGCTTTCCAACGACCCCGACTTCCTCAAGCCGTACAGTGTTAAGCAGGACGAATAGGTTCAAGTTTGATTGTATATTTGCCTTTTAATGTCCGACTGCCTTGATACCCTTACATACCCATCTACCCGCACACCCTCAAAACAAGGCGACTTGCGTATATGAAAAAAATACAAAACTAGATTCAAAAACATTGTTTGGAAAGTCTAACGTGATAACATGACGGACTATATAATATAACTCTATAGCAAAGCATACATTGAAGGGAGATACAAAAATACACGACCAGCAGACTATTGAATATGCTGATCCCAACTTGACAAGTCCATGGCATCCATAGGTCCTAGATCCATAAGAGTTCTCAAGACACCTTCGGCAACAGGCGTCATGGAAGGTTCTCCTCCAACATCACCCCAACTAAACTGTTGTCCATTCATCATAGGATATCCTTGATTTCCATAGTAAACCGGCACATCTTGTGGATCAGTAGTTTGTGATCCATCGTAAGAAGCCACACTATTCGTCGCATGCATAGCCGAGATACCCGTAGCTTGTGTCTGTGGTGTGTTACGGGCATGACTATCTGAATTTGAAGAGTTGGGTGTTGGTTGAGTACTGTTTGAACCAGGAGTATCAACAGAAGGCATCGAAGTAACATTCGGGACACCAGAACGAGACGAGTGTGAATTCATCATGAAGCTGCTGTTCACATTTCCCATGGCACTTACGCCTTGTTGTTCAAGACTACTCAACCAAGCCGACGCAAGAATAGCATCTTGGTCATTTTGGCTTCTGCGGTTCGCAGCAGCAGCAGACGCCGCATTGGCGTTATGATCGACAGATGTTGGTGGCGACGGATCTACCAGATTTGGCGCTTGAACCGGGTTTCCATTGTCTTCCGCAACGCGCATGTATTGGCATTCATTACGATAGTTAAGAATACCGCCGTGACTGGGGTTACTGTTGCATGCGCCAACTGCGTTCCGAGAGGCTTGTGTAGCAAAGGATGGGACGTTTCCGAGATCGGCGGAACGGGGGAAGGCATTTCGGAGCTTGGGAATACGAGACATCAGTGAGTCGAGGTCTACATCGAGTTGTACCAGGAAGGACTCTGTAAGTGGGTTCTTGCGCTTTAAAGCGCCCATGGCACCTAAAAGGAACCGTAAAGAGTCTGCCACCTGGCCATCTTCCGGTCGACTCTTGAGATATTGTACAAATACCCGAGCCGCAACGTACAAGCAAAATGCGATAAACGGGTTCATAGAGGACAAGTCCATATGCGCAATTAATCGCATGATCTTGGCCACTTCATTTGCCGCCGTGATACACCGTACTTTACTCTCGTTACTAACATTAGCCGACAGCTGGTGGGTGTCTGCCTTAAAGATGGCCGCCTGGTGAAGACAAATGGTAGAAGTGTGGATACTCATGTTTGTGAAGATGATGTTTGGTGTGAGCAGACCGTCAGGAAGTTTCAGTTGTGGTGGGAGACAGAGCGACGTGTTGAGAAGGATATTGTCCATATGCCGATGACGTTTCCAGAATTCACCGTTAAGATCATGATCACGGTCTTCTGGATCAGGTCGGTGAAGATGGACTAGGTTACGACCAAAGAGGGAAGCCATAAGAACGATTCCACCAAAAGCAGACAACTTGGAAGCGCCTGCAGGGCTCATGGCGTCTTTGAGTGTACCCATGGGTTCTGGCTTACTCATCTCAAATGCCTCTTCTGAAGCCGGCAGGTTGGTCGTGATATCCCGTTCGTCCACTGACATAGGCCAACCAGTTCCGATACTCCCGTAACGATCCTCGGCAAAAGCCATCCAAAAGGTCCTTCGTCTTTCTTCCTTTTCAGTCCAGTCTCGTGGTGGTGGAAGACATTGCTTGACGTCAAGACCGTTGCTATCTAGACGGTTCAACCCAATCATTTGGCATAACCGAACTGCTGAGCCTGTGCTCATCCATGCTCGTGGAAAGTACATCATTTTATACTCGTATGAGGCGAGGAGAATGTGTGTTTGGGCATGAGCTACTGAAATAATGTGTTCGCCGAATCCCTTCATGTAGTCCTGTTCCAGATACTTGCGTGCTCTTTGGTAGAAAACGTCTTTTTGTGCTTGGAATTTATCGGCGACTGAGGATGCTTGTGTCCAGATGGCATAGCGTAGGGCGATTGGTGGTCTTTGGCTTGGTTGAAGATTCATAGCGGCCAGATAACGACATCTATGAATCATGGGCATGGACGGATGTACTTTTTCAAAGAAGATTGTGTGACTACATGTATGTACATGTCAATATCATATGTGGTTTGACAAACATGGATGTGAGACTTACAGTTCATCAATATCTTTAGCATCGGGTAATGGTTCTTCTAATCCCAGCGCAACAAGATCCCAAGGATTTTTTTCTCTCTCGGTACCGTTCATGGTTTCTGGGTTAGAGCCTGCCGAAGACTGACCAGTGTTTGCCTCCGGGTTGAATGCTGGCCAGTCGCGATCATCGGTTTGCAATGGTGGTCTACTCCGGAATGATGGTCGTTGTGGCGTTGGCGCGTCGTTACTATTACTAGAATCACTGGCCTTGAGTGGATCCTGGGTCTTAAGGAGAGTTTCAACTTGTTCTAAAGTCGGCCGCTGTTTGTTAGCGACTATAACAAGCACACACATCTACAACTCATATAGCTTACTTAGTCGTTCCTCCAAAGCCTTGACATATCCGCGCTTAGGACCGCTTTTCCGGCGAACCTCATCATAAGCACAGGTATGTCCTAGACGCGAACAAGTACTGCAACTTGGTTTGATACCATCGCATTTGAGTTTACGACGCCGACAAATCATGCATGCTAACCGTTTTGGCTTTGGCACTGACAGATTGTTTTCCGGTATGGCGGATGTGGAGGAGTCGGGGCGACCATTTGCCGTGGAGGTACCCGAGATTGTCGAGTCTGTACCCGAAGCGTTGGTAACACCTACCGCGGGCGGTGATGTACTCATGGCGATAAAATGCGAATGTTGTGCGTCAATTTAGTGGCGAGATATTAAAACGCGGAGATAATGAAGAGGTCGCGAGTCCTTTTAGACTGGTTATTGTAGGACAATAGAGATATAAAGAAACGTGGCGATGGTATTCAATCCACGAAGGAAACGGGCCGGAGTTAAGCAATATACCGGAGGTTTTCGAGTTCAAGGCGCCGGGCGTGTCGCGATCAGAGCGGGGGGTGGGGGGGCAATTTTGGTGGCCGACTTTTTTTTTCTGTTGCTGAGAAATCAAATAGAAGGATGCTTAGAACCAGTGGATTTCAATAACTGGTAAGATTCGGGGAGCTAGATAAAGATATAGTAGGGGTTGAAGGCAACAAAGACGACGTAACTGAAAGTTCTTGGCAGCTAAACTGGGCGATCAATGAGTGATAGGTCGATGATGGATCTTGACTAGGTTGCGGTTAAATGACGACAATGAGTGATGCCTTGTCGATACATTAGATGGATAAATTCAGATGCCCTATAATTAGGTGAAGCTGTAGGCTTTGAAGGGGGCAGGGTATGATATTATAAGTATGTAGAATGTAACAGAAGCATAAAAGACGGTGTAACGCCGGTAAACTCTGAAGAGGGGTGAATTGACCCGTGACTTTGGAACTGGTCTTATAAGGAAATTTGAAGGGTACTGATCATCGTCAAGATTCTCTACTACAAATTCTTCAAAACAAGCTCAGCCCAGAGAAAACAAAATCACGGCATTGCGCAGATGCGATCGAGGCACAAAGATTAGCGTTGGAGCTAGGGACTCAGACTTAGGCACTCTCAGGCACTACCAAGACTATCAGAGCGGATGATCCTTGGCTGATAAACTTGACGGTTTTGGAGACAAGGTGGCGATGCACATGTTTGATTGATTGACAGAAAGATGGTAGCGCGGGAGCGGATGGTTCGTTTTTGATATCGTGGCAGGACAGGACAGGGAAACGAACATGAAAACGGACGAACATGGTGATGGATTAAGTTGTCAGGATCAGGATGACTGTTCTGGAACGTTGAAATGGGCAAAATGACTGGACCGGTCAAAAGGAAATGTGGTTCACTTTATATGACTTAGATCTCAGGCTGTGAACAATGAAGAATCATTCGTCATGTCTGATGTTATATTTGCCTAGTTGAGGTACATACATACACACTAAAACATCACCAAGTCATCATTATAGCCTCGTTCTTTCCCTACATCACCTATACGAACCAGAAATATGAATCCAGCTATAATACCCCTGGGACCCACCAAATAAAGAGCTTCTACGGTTCCCCATTATATTGCAGAATCGAGTCCACCAAACAAAACACGTCCCAAATATAACCAATGCCCAATGCACAGTCACCTAAGCCACCCCCAGTACGCTTCTGTTTCGATAGTAGTTCAACCGAGCCAGTGCAAGACAAGTGACATCTATGACAGGTCTTAGCTTGGTAAAGAATAAGCTCGGCGGGATTGACTCCGTACATTCTGCCCAGGGAACACTTGACGGACCAGTCAGCATTACTTTAGAGGATAAGATGGAGTTGAGGCTGTGTTGAGAATGAAGAGCCGATTGGCTGGCATACATATATTAATTAATCAGGAGAGCATTGAATCATGAGAACCGAGGCAACAAATTCAACAATGATGATAATACCTCCTAAACCTCTAATCAACTACTTTACCGCCGGTCACTGACACTGGCGATATTCAGCATTCCAGATGAATTAAAAGCAATTGCATAATGCAAAGGCGCCCAAGCTACTGCTGCTGCTGAAGAATCCTTGGTATCAATGGTGTATACTTCATCACCAGACTCGACATGCCATACATGAATCCCTCGACCTATATAGAATATGCCACGTTAATACTCGACTTTGATACGACACCCCTACAAAGCTTACCATCTTCGCTACCTGCCGATAGGTAGTTTCCATCGAATGAGAACGCTGTATCCTGTTAGCAAAAGTTCCATCCCAATGCTACTCAATAAACCTACTCAGACTCCTTACAGCCCCCACCATCCCCGTCAGCGTCCTCTGGCAAATCCATTCCTTAGTATCCCAAAGCGAGATCAAAGACTCCGCACCCCCCGTCGCTAAAAGTCTCCCCGTAGGCTGCATGGCAACCGAGATACAGGATGCAGTATGTCCACATAGACTGAACTCTTCTGACTTGTCTGCTCCCGGTAACGTGAAGATGGGTTCAAACTCGGGGTATGAGAGGATTCGTGTGCTTCCATCTCCGGTTGTTACAAAGGTCTTCTTGCCGGACCAGCAAAAGGCGATTTGGTTAGTCTGCCGGGTTTGTTGGTACGTAGCTGTAGGTGTTGATTGACCCGGTTCAATCGTATATATGGTGTTATCCTTGTTTCCCACTACAATAGAAGAACCATCTGGTTTCCACGCCAATGTGAAAGCCTCGCCTAACCCATTAACTTGTCCGATACACTGGGCATTTCGCACATCCCATAGCTTCAACACACCATCGGTGCTGACACTGGCAAGTTCCGACTGCTTGACGGGGTTGAAAGCCACCTTTTCAATCGACGCGGTGTGGCCTTTCAGTTCAGTTGTGAAGCGCACTGTGGGCTTTTCTGGGTTCCCTGGGCGTTTGTTAGTCTTGATACGTGACGTGACGCGTGCCATGGGACATACAAACTCGAAGAGTTCGGTCACCTGCAGTATTGACGGCATTAGTAGAGCCAGTTGCGATTGATGTTCCCGTGGGATTCCAGGCAATTGTGCGCACACTATGGATACATTAGTATGAGGTCCTGTTCATCTGATGGTAAACTTACCTTTGACTTTTAGTCTCAGGATAGCTGACAGTGCGGGCTAGCCCGAAGTAGAGGGGAAATCTGTCTTTGGGGAGACTCAGTCTGGATCTTGGAGGAGCCATTTTGGATGAAAAAGGTGATGATATGAGTATGATGGTGAGTTAAAGATACACCGTGATGTTGTGAACAGGGCTTTGCGGGTTCACGACAATTGACCCTAACCCTATGCTGTGGTGCACGTTGATTTCGATTTCAGGATGAAGTTGAGACGAAGAGCAACAAGACAATACATCAAAAATGCATCTACCTAGATACTATCATAATTGCGAGAAACTTTAAACAGATACAGGGTTTCTTGGCAAAGTTCATGATAATTCTTGAGAATCTACATAATTATTAGGACGTCGAATATTAGTCTTGCGTCATGTGTGTAATGTCCTACATGATGGCCATTCTCTCGAATATGTTCTATAATGTGTTAATTTCCTAAACCGGCAAGTAATGATAGGCCAAAGAAAAGCCCAACAACTCTAGCGGCCGTTATTGCTAATAAACGCTCCATACATATAATGTTGGGACAAGAAAGTCCTTTTATCAGCCGGCGATGGGGTAAACCTCTGAAACTAAACCCTTTTAGAGCCGTAAAACCAAGAAGTTTGTAACATAGCACCGGTATAATAGCTTGAGCATCCTAGATCATTCATTGAGGTTGGTTGACGAAGTGTGTACCCACATACTAGGTCCTGCGCATACCTGACCCAAAGCTGTCTATGGTTGTACTATTGCAAGAAGAAATACTAGCCGCCTTTCAGATGTCTATTGTACACACACATAAACAGCATGTCTACGTTTAGTTTGCCTCAGTTCAAAGATAAGAATATAATATATCGACTGAGCTCACAAACAAAACACAAGCTCCTGTGTTTACACAAATGTTTGGGGTATTTTGTCTAGCTTCCAGAAACTAACCCGTATGTTAAAAGTCTTGGGATCAACACCAAGAAGATGTGTGGTACATAGAGCATCATGTATAAATGCGTATGTGCATCTTTGGTATTTGTGTTCGCGAACTATTAGATCGAACCTAACACCAAGAAAGCGACAGTGGGTCTGCAAGCCATGCTAATACCTATTATCGATGGTTCTCACCAACTTAAAGAATATCCGAATACTTGATAATATGTAGTCAATTCATGTGTAACGTCCTTTTCGACCTCGGGTGCCCCAAATGGCAGCTACCATCTAGCTCCTGGATGCTTGCGTCAGTGACATCATAGACGCCAAGATCGAGGTTGCTAAACCCTGAATTTGGCTTAGGGTCCAAACACACGGCCGTAGCTCATTCACAGGCGCATCAAGGGCGAGGGTATTCTAGGGCCAGGACACAAAGCTATGAATTAAGTGAGCAACCACCACCCCGCATTGTTACGTCAGAGTACATATATTCTACACATTTGCTCTTCAGAATACATGCGCCATTCAATATTCAACCGCCTTTCCACCCCTTGAAGCTGCGTGGAACGTCGTACTACATCCCGACCTCACCGAATAGCCCGACTGTCGATTTGGCCACGCCGGCTTTTCTAGCGGTTAACTTTCAGCTTTCAAGTCTCCAAGTACATACATAATCTTCGCCACCCTCAACAAACCCGCGACTAAACCGAAACCTCTCCAAAAACACTACCACTATACGAAATGTATTGGCCCACTGGCTGTGCCCGCGCCTACACCACCAGCAATAACCAGGTGCAACCATCAACCATTGTGTTATCCGACGACGATGTCCCGCCACTAAGCCGCACAAACTCGGCTGCCCCGTCGCCTTACCGGAGCGAGGAACATTTGCCACAAAGCCCAATCACCCCAGGGACTCCGACCACGCCACATGTTGAGTCTATGTATAGGCCAGACGAGTACTTTGACGGTGATGGGGCAAGTATACATAGTCAGCAGAATACCACGACGGTGTCGCTAGGGGAGCCGATCCGGGCTTTGAGGGTGTCTAGATCGGGGCATATATTTGTGACGATTACGGCGCGAACTATTACCGTCTGGCAGACCAAGGTAAGAGACAAAGCTTTGTTCCTCACAGACAGTAGCTAACTGAATAGCCCACCGTTATTATCGGTGTAATAGCCCGCTCGGAATCCTCACTCGATCTATACGGTGAAAACGAAGACCTCAGCATTCGCCCTGACTCAGTCATCTTCGTCGTGCGCACAGCGAAGAGCTACCTAATCACATACTCCATGGCAGCGGGTCCACAATCACACATATACAAACCTCATTGGCCCAACTCGAATAACGTCCAACGGAGACGACAGAGCAATGCTGCAATTCTTGGCGCCAGCCAGCCAGAAGAGTTTCTCTGGGGTGCCGGAGAGGGACCGGGGATTGAGGATATCAGTTTGCGCTTTTCCATGGTCATCAAGATCGACGCAGGCATGCAATGTGCCCTTGCGCTAGAAGACGAACTCATGGTCGCCACGCGCAAACCATCTGCAGTTCAATGTGTTAAATGGGCGCCTGACGCCAGCGGGAAGCAAACACAGACCGAAGTAGTCTCTAAAATGGGCTGGGTCGACGGGCGATCGGCGATTATCGAGATGACCTGCGATTGGGCTATGAAGTTGTCCACGTGGGTAATGGCAGACGGAAAGGCATACGCTGTACAGAGAATAGCGCCACCACAAAACACAGAAGGTGTAGATCCAGCGGAACTCAAGAGGTTATTCCGAGGATTTTGCTTCCATGAACCGAAGAGCCCCGGCGAACGGGCTATCACGGCCGCAATCAATGCGCGGTTCTCATTGATTGCCGTTGGATGCGCCGATGGTACGGTGCGTGTTTATACGGTAAAGGATTACGCTGGGAATATTGTTTTGTCGCACACACACACAGCGCCAGCATCACTAGAGACTATGGGGGCGATCACGTGCTTGAGGTACTCACCAGATGGATATGCGTTGTTTGCTGGACTGAAAAAGGGGTGGGCACTATGGAGTGTCTATGGAGCCCACGGGACTAATAGTTTTGGGAGTAATCCAGCCTTATCAGCAGCAAATGACGACGCATGGCTAGACGGAGTAGATGATGCAGCGTGGATTGGTAGTGGGTGCGATATTTTGTTGACGAATAGACGCAGCGGTATCATTTGGTCATTGCAGATGGCGCGCAGTTCGTTGACGGGTTGTTATACATCATCTAACATGACCCGAACGGTTCTCCAGACATCAACGTCAGTATCGATATACCGCGGGTATGATCTACCTGATATAGAGTCCATCTCAGTCGAGCCTTATTTATGGCACACGACCAAGATTCCACCAGCCTATCTGCTGAATCAGTGGCCAGTCAAATGTACTGCTATCTCGCCCGATGGTCGTTTCTTGGCCGTGGCAGGGAAAAGGGGGTTGGCGCATTACAGTGTGAGTAGTGGCCGATGGAAAACGTTTGCCGATTATAACGAAGAACAGGAATTTTCGGTGCGCGGTGGAATGTGCTGGTATCAGAATGTTCTGATTGCCGCCGTGGAAACCGGCAAGATCTACGAACTGAGACTGTATCCGCGGGACGGACATTTGTCAAGCTCACAGGTCTTATTCACCATGACCATGAACTCGCCGATTGTGCTCATGACGCTCACTGACGAGGATTCATTATTGGTATACACGTATGACAACGTGCTGTACCACTTCTTGATCGTGCCTGAGAATGGTATGGTCCAGTTAGTCCAAGTTGGTCAGATTGGATTCCACGGGATTGTCCGGTCCCCACCGCGTGTCCGTGGTCTTGGGTGGGTTCTCCCCGAGAGTCAACTGAGTAGTGGTGATCCGTCACAAGATGTAGCCTTGGCAACAATTATCTTCCTAGTGGATGGGAAACTTGTGGCGTTAAGACCCGAGTGGAATCCACAAGGTTACAAGTATAGTATGAAGGTACTTGCCACTAAGGTTGAGTTCCATTGCAGTATGCGGGATGACCCGTTGATTGCCCGGGATATGGTGGCTGCCGGTGGCTTTGGACAGGATGGGAGACTGGGATCAGGCCAATATCTACTTAAACGGTCGTTATGGGTTTGGGATGGCAGCAAGTTGAAGGTTTGGCCAGATTTGAATGATGTTTTTGGAGCGGCGGATGACGATGAAGATGAGAATGGCCGCTGGATGCCTGAGCCGGTTTCCTTATCCCTAGACTTTTACCCACTTTCTATTGTGGCTAGTAAAGGTCTGGTTTTAGGTATTGAGGCGGAGTTGATTCAACGGCGGGATGTCAATTTCTCGGCGTTCAAGCCGACTATGCGGGTGAGTTGGTGATGTTACTAACTTTGGGAATCATTGACATTAACATTGTACTGCCTAGACTTCCCTATTTATCCCAGATATTCTTCGTCATTATCTAGCCTATAATCGTCCACTGGACGCACTTCAATTGTCTAGGCAATATGAAAAACTTGCCTACTTCTCACACGCTCTGGAAGTTCTTCTTCATAATGTACTAGACGATGAAGTCGACACCCAACCAACCCCCGAAGCTGCGCTTCTCCCGCGTGTCCTTTCTCTTTGTTCCTCTTTCAAAGACTACCTTGACATTGTCCTCCGATGCACGCGCAAGACCGAGATCCGGCAATGGGAAACTCTGTTTGGTTATCTTCCTCCGGTGGCCGAGTTATTCGAAGAAAGCTTACAGAACGGCTCGGTGAAGACGGCCGGTGGTTATCTGATTGTGTTGCATAACATGAATCAGAATAACGGGGCTGCCGTGGAACAATGTGTCAGAGTTTTATCACGTGGTATGAGAGAAGAGAGCTGGGAGATGTGTAAAGAGTTGGCTAGGTTCTTGGCTAGTATGGACGATGAAGGGGGTATTTTGAAAGAGGCTATGAAGATGCTGGAAGAGGGCGTCGTTGAGAGGGCACCGGAAAGTGAAGCTGAAGAAGAAGAACGGGGTTTAGAGCCCGCAGTGGAAATTAGAGAAGCTATTGATGGGGTTGGAGCTCTTGGGTTGGAAGGTTAAGTATGGTTATAGTTGGGTTGAGAAGCTGTAGCGTTAAGCTTTGCTGTTAAAATGTAAAAGTAGTATCCCCTCCTGCTTTAGTTGTAACACATTAGAGTTTAGATGTCGTCTGTTCGTTTTCTTGACATTGTATGGAACAGTGATTAATGACTCTGTGAGGCCCCAATATGGACATGGAAATGTCTCTTACTTCGTCAAAGGGTAGAGTCTCGAAGAGGTGTAATTGGATCATTGGTGTCGTTAAAAGTGTATCTCCAAGCACGTTATCACGATGTAATATCCCTAGGGATAGGGTTATATCAATTCAAGTTTGATGAACTTTACACCAAATGCCCGATATCTGTCAAGAATAAGGAGATATATCAGGAATGGTAGTTTAATATAACAACATTACCAAGATATCAGACATAGCGCATCACTCATTTTTATACATGGTCGCAATCAACGTCATCGTAGCAAGGCTGTGAATGTTTCGGTGTAGCTAGCCAATCAGAACATGCGATCAATGCCGCTACCTTCGGTAAAGACCCCGCTGCGATTTAGCGTTGGCAAGGGCTTCTTCACTCGGTGAAGCCCACCTGGGGTGGAAATATTGGTGTGCAGAATTGCGGCGAGAATTGTGTTTGTCGATGGTGTTGGATAACGTTGAATACCGGCTTGATTATTTTTTTTCTTTGTTTTCTCTTACGGCAATATATCGGTTGACGGATCATTTTGACGGATCTTGGCGACAATTGACGAGCGACGATTGACGAAGGCGGTACCGCTAGCCTTTCCTTGACCCCACAACGACACATACATACAAGAACCTCCACGACGTTATCACCGGCAAAATGATGGACGAGTTTATCAGCGAGACCGATTCCGAGTATACCAGCTATTGGCGGGACTGGGTGAGTTGATGAAAAGAGCTTGAAGAGAGGACCTAGAAGCTAACGAGCCCCCCCGCACCAGTTCATCTCGACTCGTGGCCATGAATACTTTTGCGAGATTGACGAAGACTACCTCACGGATCGATTCAACTTGACGGGACTTAACAGTGAGGTTCAATACTATCAGTATGCCCTGGACCTGATTACCGACGTTTTCGAGCTTGAATGTAACGATGAGATGCGCGATGCGGTGGAGAAGGCGGCAAGACAGTTGTATGGTCTTGTACATGCGCGGTTCATTGTGACAACTAGAGGGCTTAGTAAGATGGTAGGTTGTTTCCGGACGTTGGTTTCTAAGGCCATGGTAAGATGTAATATGCTAACTGCCCGTTTCTCTCCAGCTTGAGAAGTACAAAAAAGGCGATTTTGGAAAATGTCCCCGGGTGATGTGCCAAGGTCACCACCTTCTTCCCATGGGCGAAGCTGATATACCTGGCCAGAAGCCAGTTAAACTGTACTGCGCACGCTGTGAAGACATTTACAACCCTAAGAGTAGTCGGCACGCTGGGCTTGACGGTGCCTTCTTCGGCACCAGTTTCCACAACATCTTCTTTCAGGTGTATCCGCCGCTGGTGCCAGAGAAGTCAATTGATCGCTATGTGCCATGTGTTTATGGCTTCAAGGTGCATGCACCGGCGTCTTTGATTCGCTGGCAAGATGGACAGCGGGAAGAGATGAAGGCTAGATTGAGAGCGGCCGGGCTGGAGGTCAATTTTGAGGGAGAAGATTATGGAGAGGGGGACGAGGAGGAGGATGATGGAGCTGTTGAACGCGTTGTAGATGAGCTTTGAGCAGTGGTTAGACTAAGTAATTGATTGGCTTTTCGTCTTTTTTGGTTGATATACGAGATGTCAGTTACAGGGTGCATGTATGGTCTGGCAAGTACGGCGCTAGATGATGGACCAACAACAGACAAAGATGAAGTGCTGCCTTTTGCACAGCCACTATGGGGTCTATTTCCATTTGCCCACTCAGCCCCGTGAGATGTGTCTATAACGAGAAAAAACGGAGTGTGACTTGTACGCACTTAACCCCACACTACCATATGTATATATCTTCAACATGAGACTGTACAAGCAGCTTGATGCTACGCAATCTATCCTCTTCAACCTGCCATCCCTAGAAATTGATGCACCTTCCAAATCTCGTTTTTATATAAAACCCCTTCCATAGCAATATCCCTGCTTCCCGCTAAACTAGGCACCTTCGTTTCTTTGACATTTTTTGTCTCTCGCTGTTGTTCACCAATTGCCGTTATTTGGTGGAGCACAGACGTTCGACATAAGGCGTTCCTTCCGTGGTTTATTGACGAGGGACACAGCCTTTTGGTTAGCTGTTTGTTTGCTAGCTTGATATATTAGCTGAGCTAACGACTTTAAAGCGAAGCTTTCGCACTTATTTCCTTCAATTGTAGACATTAGGAGTTTTGTCTTACATTTCTTGTCTTGAATTCTTTTTGTCACTTTCTTGGCTTTTAGCTTCTTTTCCTGCTTATATAAACTACAGTACTTGGTCTGAATCTCGTTGCGCATCTCCTAGTTTCTGTACCTTCCCGCAGATACCCCTCATTACGTCTTTGACTGCGTATTTCAACCCCACTATACACGCAAGATGTTGCGCAACGTGATTCAACGTAAAGACCAAGTCTCTTCCCCAGCTCAGAATTACGCCGACACTATTTCTCGTGTACAAAACGGTGCCGAATTCACCTTCATTCGCACTGACACAGGCACCGAGGGTCCAGGCTCAGCCGCTCATAAACCTCCGCCTTCATCCAACTTCCTCTCGCCCACAGCCGCCGAATTCCCCGGAAGCGCATCGTCGCGCTCGCGATCCAATTCCAATGCCTCAACGCGCCGGCGCATTTCACAACGTCTACATCTTTCGAGAGACCCAGGTCCATCCGATAATGTACCCTCCAACCTACCAGAAATCACCGTCGCCAAGGGTGAAGGCGCCGAGATGGAATGGGAGAAGCGCGCGACTATGTTGGCCATGGGTGGAAGCCGTCCCGGTAGTCCCAATAGCCCAGGGTCACCAGTAGCGGCGGTCGGTATTGGCGGCCAACATGTTCAGCAGTGGGCGCCTCCACAAAGTAACAAGGAGTTAGACGACGACATTCAAGAAGCGATTCGGTTACACGAGAACGGCGATCTTACCAATTCGACGCGCATTTTCGCAAAACTTGCCAACCCCGCTGGCGCAAACAACCCACTTAGTCAGGTCCTTTATGGTCTGGCATTGCGCCACGGATGGGGCGTTTCTAAGGACGAGAAGTTGGCGGTACATAATCTGTCATTGGCGGCTGTCAATGCAGCTGGTATTGAACAACGGGCACTTGATGAGGGCAAGACCACTGGAGGACCAGCAAAGGGTGAGCTCGTTTTAGCAATTTATGAGCTGGCGAACTGTTTCCGGAATGAGTGGGGTGTGGAGAAAGATCTTGTTGCTGCGAAGCAGTATTATGAGACGGCGGCGAATTTGGGCGATACTGGTATGTTGATGGTTTTGCGGACTTTCAAGATACAGTTACTAACAGGTTACAGATGCCATGAATGAGGTCGCGGCTTGCTATCTGAACGGTAACGGGTGTCGGAAAGACAAGGTATCTTGGGTTACTCTCAATGCCGAATTCATTTACTGACTATAATACAGATGGCTGCCGCCAAGTACTACAGACTAGCCGAAACAAATGGAAACAAGACTATCGGAAACTCTTGGTCAGTTTTTATACATGCACATCAAAAGACTTTGTTCCTAATGCTAACCAATGACAGGATCTGGAAGGATAAGTACGATCCGGAAAAGCAAGGGAAGAAGAAGGGTCTGTTTTCACGCAAAAATAGTGACTAGGCAGAAATTCGGTCCACGCCGTCATATAGATGGACACCCAGGATTGAATTGAGCGAAATGTTTGAACAACCAAAAATCAAGGAACTGAAACATGCATGTGAATGAAGGAAAACAAGAAAACCAAACTCTATATTAAGAACCAAACTAATGAAAGGGATCATGTCCTGAACAAACTTGGACGTTGCTACAACTATGAAGAAAAACAAAACTAAAACCAAATAACAAAACTATCAAACGAAAGACGGAAAAACAAGTTCAAATGCTAAAAACGAACAAATCACCACCAAACATAAAGATCAAAGTATCGAGCTAACCTGAAAACCGAACTTTCAAAAGTCACTTGGTAAAGGTTACTCGCTATCTAAAAAGATAGCCGTCATCATAAGTCAAAAGTGGGACCAAAAATCGTGTAACAACAGTTATCACGCTTTCCGGACTCGGCAAGAGCCGACTTCATATTACCAGAAGCCATGTCATTTATAGACATTTATTCACCGCCATCAAGAGTTCGCTATAGCCTGCCGTTTTCCGTCATGGAAATGAAGCCTACTCTGCTCGTTTATAGAGTTTTCGGCATCCATTAGACACGGCCCTAGTGGTAGAGACGTACCAACTAGGTCATTAATAGCTATGGATCACCAGGTATCAGGCCGCCGACACCGTCAGCAGTCAAGACCCCATATCCAGCCATTTTTCAGGCTTCAAGCGCCACTAAATGAGGCGACCAACAACCAGCTCGGTCAATAAGTGACCGGCTGAGTCTCTGTCACACACTCCATGACAGACGAAGGGATAAAACCGTTCGGAGCTGCCAGCTTGGTAAGTACCGAGCCAAAGATATGGCTAACAGTCTTTACCATAAGAATCAAAAAAAACACAAAATAAGCAGTCTAAGCCATCGTGTCACTACCGAGGCCCCGCCATTCGCGAAGAGCCAAGGCAACCATCATCATAAAGTCACGCACAACAGCCGGTGCTACAGGCGAGCGGAGAACAGCCTGGTACACACGGTCGACCTTTCCAGGTGCCGAGGTCATGGTGCTCATGGTGGGGTTGTTGAGGGTGGAGAAGACCTGCGAGTTTGTGTAGCCGCCGGTACCGAGGTAGGGACTCTCAGTGCCGGTAAGCGTGGTTGGGTTGTTGTTGAAGGGGACGAGGTCTTGGGAATTTCCAAAAACGGATATCGCAGAGGAGGTCTCGGCATATCCGTCGCTGAAAGTCATGGAGGCGTCATGGTTGGCAAGATCGCTGCTAGACCAGTCTTCCTGCTTGGTGGGAACGTGCAACATGTCACCAACAGTAGTGTACTGTTGCGAAATGGCATCCATCTTCCCACCAGCACCAGAGAACTCTTGCTCATCACTGTACGGCACGGGTCTCCCGGCTTCATCCAACAAAACAATGGGGAGATCATCGGGGCCTGTCGGCACCTTAGACTCCCGCATCAACGACCCAAGAACTGTCTTAGCCGCAGCCTGCATACCAGACGGCAGACTAGGAAGTCCAGGAATAACAGTGGGCAAGCCACTTCCCGCGACAA
>JSUI01006444.1:0-69819 GCA_000833645.1 Huntiella omanensis
ATGGTAGACGAGTCTGCATTGGTGGGGGATCTGATATCCGAGGAACCCTCTTAGTATTCTGTTCCATAGCAAACTGCTGCTGAAGTCTCAACCCCGCCATGAAATACGGCTCAGGGACATCCTTCCCCTTGGAAAGTACCTGCGGGATAGGCGATGAAGGTTTCCCTTTGGGAATGATAAGGGGGGATAAACTAGGTTTCGGAGACCGGCCTGGCGTCTGCGTTGTATCAGAGACGTCATCGTCTTCGTAATAGAATGGGTCATCTGTTACCCAGGGCTCATTAGATGACATGAACGGCGTACTTAACGGACGAGCCTTTGTAGATGGCGGACCAAGATTCTGGAAAGAAGGCGACGTAGCTTGTCCCGTTGATCTCGACCTCGCGCGGTTCTTCACGGGAGGTGGAAGATATAAATTGTTATGTATCAACGGCGTCTGTAACTGTTCCTTCTCCGCTTCTCCCGCCGCGATAGTCAAGCCTTGCGGCGCTCTCATTCGATACCCTGGTTGCGCGTCACTAGGCGATGGAGTCGAGTGGCTTCTATAATGCGCTGACATGGGCGAGACTGAAATAGGCGTGGGCGCGTCAAGGTTGAAAGTCGGCTGGTCGCCTGAATTCGGCGGACTAAGTGCGCTAATGATGATTTCGTTATCTGTTGGCGAGTTGATTTCAGAGGTATAACTATCCATTGTATCCGCCGTGAAGGTCCGTAAAGGGGCACGATACTGCGTGTACATATCCAAGGTACCCTTTTGCACCGGAGCCTTAGTGAAGACCGAGGTATCAGGAACTCTACCCGTCTCCTGAACACACCCGTCCATCCTCTGCATAACCGGGCTCGGGGCCGCCCCGGGACCAAATGAATCGGACTGTGAATACCCATGCGAATACCCCGGCACCTGACCGCCCGGTCCCTTGGCTGTTCGTCTAGTCGACATCTTGGGTAACTCTGGGGTTTTCTCAAAGGACATTATAGGCGCTTTATATTCTTCGAATTTGTACCCTCCCATTCCCACGGGTGTCGATGTTCGTACGGGGGGATTCGTCTGTTGGAACGTAATCGGTTTCCCGGCAGCCGCTTGTCTCTGTGTATAGACACGGTCATTATAAGCTTCTTGTTGTCGTTGGTATTCCCGTAAAGATAAATCCGGCGCATTCCTTGGTTGTTTCGGGACAAGACTTTCTAGTAACTCGGTCATAGCCTCATGCGATTTAAGTAAAGACTTCTTAACCAGCGGGACAAGCGCCAAGTGACATCTAAACTCAACATCCTCTCTCAAATACAATCCCGGCACTACACTTCCCTCGTCCCCCATAAACTCCCCCTCAACACGACCACCAAGGATCCAAACACTCTTAATATCCACCCCCATCGGCGCATAAACATGAGCCTTGACGCCCGTCGGCGTAGTTTCCAACGCCGCCGTGTAAGAAACATTTGCAGGGCCAAGGGATACTCCGGTCGGTAGGGGAACGAGTTTATCGCGAAGTTGGTACCATGTTGCGTTGGCTTCGGAGGGCGGACAGTGGGGTGGTGGTGGAATTTGGTGACATGTTAAAACGAGGGGGTTGAGTTGGGCGATTAGAGAGGTTGTATGGAGGGTTTGGAGGATTGTTCTCCGAGTGAGGCTTGGTGGAGCGGGTGTGATTGTTGTAAGTGTGTTTCGTTTTGACATTTTGTTGGTTATCTATTTGTATACTCAAGAAAGAAGAAAAAAAAAAGTCAGAATGTGATTGTATAAATACTAAACCAAAAAAAAAAGAATACGAGAAATCAACACATCGTGGATCTGAATCAGATGGTAGAAGGGGTTATATACCCAGCCAAGATACTCTCAATACAATCCGTCATCCAAACATGGTCTTTGCGGCTTGGACGAGGCTCCTTGGTTACATGTGCGGCGGCGCGGCGGAGACAAGACAAGGTACATAGAATTCCTGATGTTGAAACAGATCACCAGTAAGGTTTCCTCCCAGACCAAGTATGTACCTAATCAACTAACCTCTTCATCCATTCTAATATTCACATGTCGACTCATCTCCTTATTCCAAGCTTCCAAAAAGAGAATCAAGAACTTACACCGTCATATCCGTATAACCCATCTATTCAGCACAGACCAATATATGCGTTATACGTTAAACTCCAAGACAAATCCACCATCTCCGTTTCAGAAACCATCCCTTCTTCAAACTCCCAAATCAACCGAAACAACCCCCAAAACAAAAGATTCTTCCATTCTTTCAAGTCAACCAAAGAACCCGTTTCTCCTTCTTTCTCTACCCTCCTAGTTTCTTTTTTCTTTTTCTTTTTTCCGTCCACTACCTGCCTATCCTAGCTTATATCTCTCTCCCCCCTCTCCGCCCCCGGCAGTGCAAACCCTTCCCGGTAACCCCAAGGCTTAGTCTTTCCAGCCACAGGCTGAGTATACCATAAGGTCTATTTTCCACTTCCCATCGCAAGAACCTTCGTATTCATCAAATTCACTCTTTTTATACATACATCTAACCAGCACAGACTATAATTTCCTACCGAAATATAAAAACCCTTCTATCCTTAAATACGACATGGCCAAAGCCTAGTTCCCTTCCCTTCCTTCCTTCCTTTAAAAACCCAAACCCTATACTGTAACACAAAAATGACATCATTATAAAACTCTAAATCTCTCTACACCATTTCGCCATGACACTACCAAGTTGTACTCCAACGGGTATATCCTCCAACGCCAAATCTACCCTCCACATCTTTCCTTCCAACCCACCCATTTGACCACGTCCACCAACACTCGCAGCCACCAATAAACCAGCGTTAACAAGTCTCTCCCACGCAATACCCGCAACTCCCCGTCCCCAAACTCTCGCACCGCCCGATAACGCCATGACACCCGCTTGAATCTTTTGTCGTGACACGAGGGAAGAGTACTCATCATATGCCATGGCAAAGTTCACTGTATCCGTATGCGCCACGATATCCAATCGAGCCGCCGCAATGAGAAGTGACAAGTCCAGATCAGACAACGACGAGAGAATATGGATTTTAGAAGGCGGTGCTGCAAGCGACTGTGTTGCCACCACGGCGTTAGGTTCCTCAAGAGAATAGTTACTCGATACAACACCCGTCTGACCCGGCCCCTCAATCTCCAACGGGGGTATCCGTAACGGGAGAGTCGCTGGGCGTAACAATGCCAACGGCAACAGACAACCTGCCAAGAACCCAGGTACATTCTTCCCTGAGTAGTAAAAATGTCTCAACACCTTCTGGAACTCACTCGTCGCCGCCATATCCTGAATCATCCCTGTCCACCACCCTCTAAACTCTTCAAATCCACCAACTTGTCCATCTAACCCCTCTGCATCAACATCCACCCCATCAACCACCAAGCCCTGTCGACAAATCTCCCAAAAGCCCGGGATACTCTTCGGCGGCGCCATATATACATAGCGATGTGAAAATCTCGACTTGACTCTCTTCTCCAACATGTCCACCACGTCTAATCTTGTAGTACATCCCACCACGGAAATAGGCGCCTTCTTCGCCTGTGCAATGTCAAAGAGGTTGTAAAGAAGTGTTTGTCTCGGATGATAAGCAAACATGTCAAACTCCTCAATCAGAAACACCACACTCGTCGAGGTAGTACCTTGCGCATCCGGCCCTTCAATCTCCTCTGGATGCGACAACATAGCCAGGATCATCGCCAACGTATCCGCAAAACTAGTCCGTTTAGCAGCCTCTTCTTCCTCGTTAACAGTGACATTCAACTGTCGCCAAATCTCTTTCAACGCAAGTCTATCATCCGTGTGGATAAACCCGTTCAACCGAACCGTTAAGAAGTCCTCTGGATGGTCCGCTGCCATTTCCGAAATCACAGACTCAACCAGCGTTGTCTTTCCCGATCCACGAGCTCCAATGATCAGAATCGAGTTACTCTCACCTGCAGTGATTGTCTGCTCAATCACCTGATGAACCTTGGCATATGGTTCCTCCTGTCCAATCAGCCGTAACCTTCTTCTCCCCGTACATCTATCCGTAAGGACCCTCTGGAAACTCTTAAGATGGTACTCAAAGTTTTCAATCTCCGGCACCTCAAACTCCACTTCTCCCGTGTCCACAATCTCCTCTTCTCCACCCATAGAGAAATGCGCATATCTCTTCGCAGATGGCGTCTTTGTTACATCCTCCTGTGCACAGTTGATACAAATCCAGTCCCCCGTAGGAACCTCCTTGACCCCATGACAAACCTGGTGATATCCCAAGTCACAAACATCACAAATGAGAATCTCATTAGGTGGTGCTGAATCCCCCTTATGACACATCTGACAAACCTCATTAAGATAAGTCTCCTCAATAGGCACCTCTTCAACCTCCTGCACACTTTCCACCTGCGGCTCCTCCACAATCGAACTCTCCAGAAAACTCCCTTCTGACCCCCCACTCTGTCTCTTCCTCGACGCCCTCATCAACCTCTCCGAAAGCGGCGTCATCTTCTCCTCTCCCGCCGCCCTTCCCGGTGTAAACAACCCCCCAGCACTCTTCTTCCCCGTCGAAGGCGGCAAATCCTCAAACACCAACTCCCCCCTCGCCGGAGTCTTAGTGCTCTTCCCCCCACTACCCATATCAAAAACGACATTCTTCCTCTCCCTCTCTCCCCTCCCCCGTCTAGACGGTGTCAAAATCCCCTTCAACGGACTCGTCTGTTTCACCGGACTCCGTGGTGGCAAAATCACCTGGCCCACCTTCCTCGGCGACATATCCACTTGTCCAGGAACCTCCTCTAGTCCAGGCGCAGTAGCTGTTCCCGCTCCCAACTCAACTACCCCTAAAACACCCTTCTTCCCCGCCCTCGGTCGATGCGCCAACTCATCACCTGGAATACCTGCTGTTGCTGCATTCAAACTGGCCGCTGTAGTAGGCGAGTCATTCTCATCTGCCAGACGGCGACGTTTCTGGAGAGTCCGGGAGGTTGATGTTGGTGTTGTGGTGGAGTTGGCGGACCGTATACGTTTGCGTGTTGTTGCTGAGCCGGGTGTTTGGTCCATTTTGGGTTATATAGCTTCCGTATCGAATCTGTCGAGTCTTTCGTAATCGTAGGCCGTATATCGTCGTCTGAAGCTTATGATAATGGAATATTTCCTCTATAGAAACTCAATCTTTAAAAATCAAAACAAACAATGTGCATATAAACACTCTAACTAGTTTCAGTTTCAACAACCACTATACGACATAACACTACCCTGGTATTTCCATCATCACCCTAAATTCCATTAAAACCATTCCACCCGCGCGTCCATCGCGACGCGATAACCCTACCATTAACCACACGTGACAAGGGTACCTTGAAAGGTCCACTGGCGCTTCCATTATCCCTTTTCACGATACCCACAAATCAAGCATCCACAAGCGAATGTAAACCTCTCACACAAAAAAAGACATACTTATATAACAATAAACAAATGGCCATGGAGCTGACTCCTACATAAAATCCCCAAAGAAACCACCCAATCTAGATATGACAAAAGAAAAAGCAAACCGATACCGGACTGATAACCTAAAAACCCCAGACGCCTATTCAACCAAAGACCCTATACCATATCCCAAACAAACCATGACACCGCTGGAGTCAATAGCTATATGCCAGTACAAGAAAAAACAAAAACCACCTGAACCAATGCAATTTTCATCCCAAATCACCAGTCACCCAGAAAGTAACACCACCCTCATCAGATCCCGAGCCATAACTTGCCGCGCTCGTACGCATAGAAACTGACTGCTACCATCGGGACAACCTTGACGTAACCAATAGTCAGTCCGACGAAGAATCCCCGGAAGCCCTTCTCCTTCCAGATCATGGCAACAGTCTGAGAAATCGTGCTCCGGCTACCATCGCCTACCGCACCACTGACTTGCATGCGGCGCCGAATAACTTCTAATGGGTACGCCGAAGTCTGCGAAACCATACCAGAGATTCCACCAGATAACAGCTCAGCCCACGCCTTCAGATGGGTCCGGCCATCCGCAGAACCTGGTGTCTCCTCTCTAGGCAACGTGGTGTATTTCGCAAATGGCTGGGCCCGGAGCACATCACCCATCGTATCATGCGTCAAAAACGAAACTCCAGCATATGGTAACATGCCAATTAGAGTTGGCGCAAAACCCCGGTAAAAGTTTGAAATTCCTCCACCTATGACTGATGACATACCACTTACCGGCTCACCATAAATTTGCCGGCAGATTGTGCGCAAAGTCGATCTACCATCCCGCTTGGTCTCAAAAGCCAAACGAACTCGGATGACCTCAAGCGGGTATGTGAAGAAAACAGATGAGACGCCAGCAAGCGAGCCACTGATTAACCGACGGAAAGGCGTTTCCTTATCTGGCGTGTTAATCACCACATGGCGAATCTGTTCGTAGGCAAGGAATTTGATCGCGGCATACGGGAAAATCCGGATCAAAGTAGCAGAGTGTCCGCGGAATAGCCCATTGTAGCCTTCGACGTGATAGATCTGTTGCATAGCATGGGCTACTCCGCTCCATGACCCGGAGTACTTGGCGAATTGCGGGCTATTAGCTTGGAACAAAATCTTGACCCGATCAAGCGGGGCGACCGTTGTTTTTGCCTATGTGATTCAACCCAAAAAGTCAGTATGCAGGTACACAGATGGATGTAACAACCAGCGTTATAAGGGTAAAATTATGAGAGTAAATACTTACTGCGCATCCTGCAAGACCACCAGCCGCAGCAGTTCTCCAGATATACTCGAAACTATGCTTGTCGAGGGCTGGCTTTACCGACTCGACGGGCTGTTGCGTTTTTCGAGATGGCCCAAGGTCGGTCGTCGAGGGTTTTGAGGTAGCGAGACCCGCAGGCGGGTTCTCATTCAGCATTTCTGGTGGCATCTTGACTGAAGGCCGTGATGTAGAAAGACTTGGAGGCTTCAATGTGGCGGTTTTATGTAAAATCCGAAAAAAAGCAAAGAGGGGGAAAATGTCGTGAGACTATATATATAGCGTGCGGAAAGTGTTTTTATACTTTATAAGACTGCCGAGTCAGGTGCGGGTAGTAGTCGTGGGGAATTCGGAGAAACGGAGTCTTGCAGTATTGGGATAGCAATCACCAGACTAGCGGCGAAATTGGAGAATACCGGATGAACAGAACCGTAACTTAGGGCCAAGGACTAAAGACAAGGAACTCAAGGAGCCTTCCGTGTTACTGCAGCACCTGAATGCACGGCTTGACAGCTTTGTTTATGTAGCCACAGGCACAGGATATAACGGGTCGACGGCTATTTATGTACGTAGGTGACTATCATTCAAGTCACGATGACAGTCGAGGCGTAGAGAAAATTGGAGGTGCAAATGGCAAAGACCGAACAAACAGCGCTGAATGCAGGAGAATAAGAGACGATTGAGATAACTATATAGGAGAAGGAGAAGCGAGAAGTAGGCAAAGATTCTGATGCCGAAAGTCCCTGTAACAACAGTTGGATGCGAGGCAAAAGTAAAAGAAAAGGCGATGGTGATTCTTTTTTAAAGATTCAATTCAAGAAACAAAAAAAAGGAAATAAATTTAAATTCTTAATGGATTTTCAAAGCCTGCCCTCGCTTAACCCAAGACTAAACCCTCTAGAAGGTCCTCCACAGAAGGTCCCACGGAAGAGCAAGAGCGTAAAAACGTCATTGCCACGGAAAAAGTGGGTCCTGAATACTCTACAATTAACCTCTGCTTACTAGGCCAACCACCGTTTTGGAGATGCCGTCACGAGGAGAGCTACTTAATACTGATGAGTGACGAGGAAATACCAAATAGTCACGCCGCACCCATTCCGACGTGGCTGATGCCCAAGAAAGGAAACTCAATTATCAAAGTTGGAGAATCCCGCCATATCGAGAGAACCAGGGCAAAAAAAAGAGCTCAGAGCCGCATCTTGTATGTAGACTGGGGACCGTCGTTGAGAAAATCAACCACTAACAGCACAGCAAAATGTCACTGAACCCATGCAGGTAGTTGATTCCTTGGGCCCGCTGAGCACCCTGTAAATAGGACAGGGAATATGGAAATAGCACCGGCTGTAACCGATGTAAGCCTGCGACGGCCGCTTTCAAGGGAGAAGGAAAACTGGTCACGTGAAGCGAGATTGAAAATGTCGGGACGAGAGATCCGGTCGGTGTTGGACTTTGGGGGAGGTCGGAGTATCGACGGAGAGACACCGAGGTAGCCGATATACACAACTTCATGACGCCATTGTACTACCCTGTTGTTTACAAGTGGCGTTGTAGGGGGCATGGAGTATTGCTGGATGCAGAGTTCCTGATGGTTCACTCCATGTCGGACAGAGACGCCTTTGTTATTCCCGTAGTAAAGGTAGTATTGTTATTGTTTTTGGAGTTGGGAAGTGGCCCCTGACTTGTGAAGAAAAGTGTAAAGGACTGAGAATGCTGATTTGCGTTCATTTCGTGCATACCGTGACACTAAAGACTGGACGACAGATGTACCAGTGCCACAAAGGCTGTGAGGATGCTATATCTGATTATGCGGTTGAATACCGAGATAGCGAAGGTCCATGATACAGCCGCACCATCATACATTATCACCGCCTTCAAACCCAGTTGTAATCAAACATGAAATCTGTTATACAATAAACTCGTCCAATATCGTAACAAGGCCCAAATAGAAATACAGTACTCTCTACCCCCTTACGGAGCAACAGTCGCTTTCCCCTCTCCCTCCTTCTCAACCGGCTCGACCGTCTCAAACTCCGCCTCCTCCTCAATCTGGTTAAACTTCTCCCACTTAACATCCAAAACCTCCCCATTACTCCAAACAGCCTCACCAGCCAAAAGCTTCTTCGCTCTCTTTGCCAACTCCTTATCATCCGCCGACGGCTTCTCCTCACTCGGGCACGGCGTCATCATCTTCGCTCTCGTCTCCTGAAGCTTCCCCAACTCCTTCGAATACTCCGACCGCGCATCCCAAAGCTTCTTATTCCACGGCTCCAGATCCGTCGGGGGCTTAGGCCAGGCGAATGGCGAGAGTAACTCCACCGTCATGTACTTCTCCGAGTTACCGCGACGGATACGAGCCCGCTGGTTCACGTTCTCCGTCATCGTGTTGATTACCGGGCTAGGCGTGACGAAGGAGCGCACCTTGCTCACTTCCACTTTGTACAGGTTCCAAAGGTAATCGCGGAGATCGAACTTGGTGAATCTCAAGGGCACCTTAAAGGTAGCGAAGTAAGGATCCTGCTTCGGTCTATGAATCATCACTACAAGCGCCATAGGCCTAACAAAAAAAACCCCGGTTAATACCATGCGCAATCTACCCTTCATCTCCTCTTCAAACTCACATAAAAAGCTGCTTCTTTCCCAGCTTGAAAGCCGGCGCGCTCCGCACAACAGACGCCATTTTGATCGATTTCCTTGAGCGGGTTGCGTCCGGCGCTGAATTGGTCCAAAAACGGGCAAGTGACGTCGTCGTTCCCGGCCAGAAATTCTCGCCAATGCCGGCAGTCCAAATTTCGGCCTATGCGAAATTGTCGCCCGTGACGTTTTTGACGCCACAGTTAATGTGGCGTTTGAGTGGGGTGGCGATGTGATTGGGGTTAGGGTTTGGTAGATGGCTTCCCAAACGGGGAATTTGTGAATTAGACAGTGAGATTCTGTAGATGTTTAAAATGCGCTGGAGGTTTAATTGTGTAGATTATTGTTCAGTGTCAGGCCCAAGCACAGTAGTGTATGTATATTAATCTTGTAGTATAAGACATACCATGACAGAAACATGTTACCCGGTTAAATCTGCATTGTTAAAAACGAGAAATAATACATATAGGCTAAGCTGATAGACTACAAGGCAAACGGCACATCTTCGAAATTGCGCTGTCACAACCTGTGAGAATTCTACCGTGACAACGAACTAGCAGTATCAACCGCGATAGTCCTTACGGACCGAAACCCCCACAACAGTCACCCATAACAGTCTCACCGTCCTCACTGTCCAAAACATTAGCTAAGCCAGCCGAGCCAACTCCCTCTCTACTTTACTTTTCTTCACCGCGGACCCACGACAAGGTCTAAGTCTTCCCCGGATATCCCCATCTCTTCTTGTTTCCCTTACGGCTTTCCGTACATCACGTGCAGTTATGCTACCGGGGCCGGAGTCTTTGGCCCTCTTTTTTCCAAGAATTGCTTGAGAGAAACGGTGGCGTTTTTTGTATACAGTTGAAGCAGCACAAAGACTATCGCTTGTGGTGAGTTGCTCACTTATTAGTCCGCACTGGATGGAATAGGGTGTAGGACGGGGTGACTGGGCTTGTTGGACGATATTGACCTTTTTCTTTCCATCATTGGTAACAGCTTTGCGGCGGCGGATACTCGATGGTCGTAGCTCATCTGGGACACACTCTTGACTGATAACCATTGAAATTTTAAATTCAACAACGTGACTTGTGCTTTCGTCATCCGACTGGAGGTCGTCATGTGAACCTTCACGCCAAATGCTTTCGAGTTCATCAATCTCATGGTCAAGTTCAGATTGATAGTATGGAAACGAGTTTGCTGTCATGTCGTAGTTGACTTGGGAAGCATAATGGAAGGGTTTATATCGTGCATGTGGAATAACAGCACCGTATGGGTTCTATGCATCAATGCCGATGGTAGGGTATAGTGCAGGAGTGATACAAAAAGGCGCGCTCATCTTGATAGGTCAGATGTTTAAAGTATAATAGGTATCTAGTGGTGAACACAGGGAAAAGGTATGTATATTGATTATATTCAAGAAAGACGATAGTAGTTAGGTTGAATAGGTGTTCAAAATACAACAACATGAACAGTGCCATTTCTCTGCATTCTTTGTAGAGGTATTAAACTGACAGATTGGTTGTTTCCATGTCCAGCAGCTGCACTTGGTAACTGCACCTTTGTAACTTGGTGTAAGCTGAAACTAACTGTCCGGTATGTGCGGAGTCTTCTAACTTTGGATTTGGTTGGCTCAGGGTGCCAGGATGCGGATTGCTATACACGGATTCGGAGGATATCATGGGTCTGCGGTTTCGATTGGTGGCTAACATAGGTTGAACTTAAGTACATACACGTTTCTCAACCCACCAATGATTCACTGTAAAACACAGAATATTTCGAAAGAGAGTCATTCATTATTCGTTACTAGTTATGTATGAGTTTTGGTGTTTTTAACAGCCAAATGCAATAGTGTACACGGCAACAGCACGTCAGCCAAGCCCGGAGTCATCAAATCGTAAAGCAGACAAAGGAAAAAAGAACAAGAAAAAAAAAACAAAAATCACAGCACCACCGGGCTTGGTATGTACAGGTAATAGACTCAAGCGCCTATACCCGGATGATGTGTAATTCAGACATCAAGGCCGTCGACAACGACACCCTTCTGCCAGTTCCAAGCCATAGACTGCGCAGCAGCATTGGCGGATTCCTGGTCAACCAGGGCGCCAACAAGGTACAGAGCGGCATCGACACCAGAAGACATGCCGCCGGTGGTAATGACCCGAAGGCCGCCAAGGCGCATTGCTGCGCGACGGACGGTAGACTCACGACGGCCATTGGAACCTTTGAACGACATTGAGCCCTTGCTGTTGTGGAGTTGATTTGTTAGTATGTTCTCTAACGTAGTTATAGTAGTGGTTCAACTTACCGACCGTGAGAGTTACGACGACCCATACCGGCGTCGGAGCTACGGCGGATGTACGGGTTCTCATCCTCATCACCGAGGTCAAAGCGAAGGTTATTGACGACGTATCTCTCATCATCCATAACCTCAGTACGCTCCGTTCCGGTGCAAACGGCCGAGTAGGAGCAAAGATGCTCAAACTTGGTCATCCAATCAGGGTGCATAGTAGCAGCCAACCCCGACAGAAGGCCCTGAGAAGCCAGGAACATGGCTCCAGTGCAGACAGCCAAGACAGTCCGTTCGCGGGAGGAATCCTGCTTCTGGAGCTCAGCATACCGGGCGAGCATAGGCATGGGCTCACTCTTGGTTTGGAGGATCTTGTCGAGGTCGCCACCACCAACTACGACGAGGACGTCGAAGTCAGAGAGACGTTCGTAGGCTTCCTTGTAGCTACTGGTGGAGGTAATGGAGACGCCCTGCTTAGAAACGATCTGGGGGGTTTCGGAAGCGATGGTGCAGTGAAAGGCCTTGCTTTCTAGAATTGGATAGACGGGTTAGTGACTAGACATATGGTAGATTGAAGTGAGAATGGACATACCGGCGTCGTCCTGTTCATGAAGAGCTTCAGTAAAGACTTCATATACTCCGCTAAAGTCGGCCAAGTCGAACCCAGGATGAAGGGCAAAGAGCACCTCAATGGGTTCATCGGCCACAGCGGAAAACTTGTCTGCACTCATCTTTGGCAAATTGAGTAGTGGTTTGTGAGTAAAGGTGGTGGTGGTATTGGTTTGGTGAATATCGTGAAGATTGTTGAATATGAAGTTGAGAATCAGCCATGTAGGTGATGAGGAGAGGCAAACAAAAGAAGCTGGAGAAAGTAGGAAAGTAGGTCCCTCTTTATACACAGAGACTCTCACCCGGATGGCCATATCAATAACAGCCCACCCATCATTCATCTCTTGGAGAAGTCGCCCCGCTCATTGACCCGGTCATCCTACCATCACTACGGGATGCTCACCAACTGACTTGTATTCTCCAAGTCAGTCAAGACAGCACCCTGCGCTATATTGATCCCGTGCCACCACAGCTTCCAGACAAACACGCTATCCCACTAAAACCAGTAGAAGTATATCCCCAAGTTGAGTCACAATCCCATCTCAGTCTTTGTAATTGTCAGTGGCCGGATGGTGGTCCGACCCTTTGTGGCTTTCTTCCCCAAACACGTCTCATCGGGTGATTTGTACATATGCATGTACATACGCATGTTGTATGTATGCATGTCGTTATACAACCAACCTGATAATCTGAACTGGGTACTGACCCTCGCATGTAACGTCTTCAAAGAGCTCACCCCGCATGGTTCGTCTTACATGGATGAGAGCTCCTGCTTGTGTTGCACTGAATCTTAGTGGGGGCACTTTATCCGGAGATGGATGGAAGGATTGCGGGAAGGCAGGCATGGCGTGGAGAGTAACCGGGATAGTTGTTGGGCAATATTGGGGAAATCGGGCAACACCCGGGATACCTAATGATGGCAGTTGACTTTTTGATCGACTCTGGTTTGTGGCAAGTGGTTTAATGCGGGGTGATTTTAACCGTCACCTGATGGAGATAAATTGCTCTCTACAAGAAAATTTCCAAGTTGGAGAATTGGCTGAAAAACAAAGTTAAAGACCAGACCAACAACATTCCCGACACTGGCAAACGCTCAATAGCTACAATCCCATCCTGTGCCTTCCCTTCCCGTTTCGCCACTCGTGACCACACCCACGCACGCACCTTCTCCAACCCATTTATCCCCTGAAAAACCAGGACCACAAAGCTCACCTGTCTGTCATACCTTTTTTCTCCCTGCCCTGTATACCGGATGCGGCAATGCCGTGCAAATGTGGGGTGACGCGGGCAATTCTGGAGAAACCCAGGATAATCAATTGGGGGTTGGCAGTGAAAATGTGGGGAGATTGGCTCTTTGGTGATGCAAGTGAACCACCTGATGTCATTGTGGACTGCCGTTTGTTTGTCGATTGTCTGTGTGTCGCTTGTGGAGGGGCTGTTTAAGCGGACGATACAGGGGTCTGTAGTGGGGTGACTGTGGTGCCACGCTGAGAGCCGATCCACTATTGACGACGGATGAATATGTTGATGGGCGCTGAGCATGTTGACTTGGTGAGGGATATTGACTCATAGGGAAACAAGTGTCTCTCATTTCAGTTGTCACGAGTTTTGTTTCTAGTTTACCCTGGATAACCCTCATTCCTTAATGGATGAATGAGTTTCGGTGCATCGGTTTATGATCGGATACGTTAGACATGTTTGAAAGTCTAGCCCCGGCGGTTGTAAAAGTACATACAGCACCGTGTCTTTTGATAGATTGGAGATAGCCCGGCCGATAACTTTTGTCACTCGTGATACCTGTGACTGTCTACCTACAGAACACACAAATTTCGCCGAAAGCATCGACTATCACGTGACCCAGTGCTACGTTTCTGGTCTTTCGGGAGGATGCCGATCAAGGTGAAGAGGCTGTCTGAGGAACAAGGCATTATCTAGATTGATCATGATGATGGTCTGTAAAGCACATGGTTGCTAATTGAACCAGGCGATAATGAATATACACGCTTAGAAACCAAGAATGGTGCCCAGATGCATTATGAGAGCCAGTCTAATCTGGTCTCAAAGTATCTTTATCTTAGACTTGCCACGATTTGAGCCCAACCACTGGTTAGTCCTTCGGCAGTCTTGGTACTCGGATGGCCATATCACCAGACCTCAATGTCTAACCCAGATACTTGCTACAGTAACCCTGCTAAATCCTTCGTGGAACACCACTAACAACTGGTGTTATAGTCATGGCGTAGTCTTTTAACTGTCTTAGACAGTGTGTTGCATTCAATGTCTTTCTTTTGCAACTACAAACGTCATCTGCTAGTCACAGCATGTTTAAGTTGTCCTCGTAGGATAGACGAGGACTGAGAATGTCCATAATATTGCCTGTTGAGTTGAGCGCGGATATTGTATCTAGACCCGTCGTACATATAACAAAACCATCTAACAATGTACAACCAAATTCAACACATTGTGAATACCTACAAACTTATACAAACTTCTTTTTTAATTTGTCCCCTCATCAGACTGAAATTTGACTAGCTAACGTAATACCCGGAGTACCATAGAAACATCAAACCACAGGAATCAACAAACAACACAGCAAGCAGCCACCAAAAAGTTAAAACCAAGCCAGCACCTCTGTACTTTTCAGTTCATTATCATACTTTCCAATTCACCACTTCACTCACACTCATAATCCCCAACTCCACGCGACCCCCAGAGTACGCGCCCCTCGTTCTTCGAGTCTTGAGCCTGAAATCCGCTCTCTCTGCACAACAAAATCAACTTGCCCAATATTTTTCTATGGGCCATATCTTTCCGCGTCCCCTCCTTGGTTCGGTCGTTTCGCCCTCTGGAGCAGGGTGAGAGTCAATGCCCAACAACATACGATACGACCCTGATCGATTCTGTTCGCGTGGAATGCGAAATCAAGGTCCAGTGGTGGAAGTCTCATTTCCAGAGACCCAGATGAAGCGCGAGGTGGCGGGAGATTGGCGGTTGATATGACTTTGGGTTGCCGTGTTTAGCCAGAAAACTAGGCAATATTGGGGCGGGGAGGTACCCGATCAAACCAAATACACTCTGGAAGATAACTAGGGACAGTAAGGTATTTGTCCCTGGAGGCAGAAGAACCCAAATACTAGCTTTATGAGGAAACCGCAGAGGCAAGAATGGGTGACTTCCCTAATGGTGTACGCACCAACGGAGGAGGGGTATAAGTATTAATAAACAAACCAAGAGAGAAGAGAGGGAAAGTTGAATCAAGCAAGAAATTTGGCATATCAACATTTTAAATCAAAAGTCATCTTTTCACGCTGTCATTTAACAATATTGATACCTGCTCTTCTAGCATCAACAGTTTGTGGGGAGAAGAGATGAAACTTTACGGATACAAAGGCAAGAAATATTATGTTGTCTTTAGTTTGTGAGCAGATGTGTATTCGTATGTTTGATAGGATGCTGGCGATCTTCCAACATCTTTATGTATTGCACTTGCACAAGTTATCAGCTTGTCGTAGCGGCGTCATCCAAAGCTTGTCTATTCAAAGAGATTCGCTCGTTTGGGATGTGGTGGGGTATCAGAATCTTTCGATCAATGATTGATGGCTTGCGGCACACTCTGTTTGAAATGAGGTTAGGTCATATGAGTGAAGAGCCTATCGTGTATTCCATTATTTTATGCTATTCAACATGCATACATAAATATAAGCAAAGGAACAAACCCGTGCCTGATGTTTCTTTCACAATAACTAGATAACATCCTAGTTCGGGGGAAAAGATGCAACTGTTATACTCCATTCGCGTCATGTCCAGTCTTAAACCTGATTAGTAACCCATTGTCGAGGCATGTCAGTGATTTCTTAGCCCGTGTAACGTCGTTCCAATCCTTATTAAGCCTTGTTGTTGTTGTTTCCTTTAACGTCCGTATTAAGTCAACCTTTGCTAGTCAGGTCCACTTGTAAAACATATATTCTTTCAACTCTCACTTACTCATTACACCTCACGAAACGTCTATGTAACCTTTTTCTCTTGGTCAAAAGAACATCAACAGCACACTTATTATTATTGTTACTATGCCATATATTATCGACTCTAACATTACCTGATAATACTATAGCTCCCCAAGCAAGTCAAGGTCCCAGATACTGACGTCTTGAAGAGACAGCCCTTATGTAACATGTTTAGCTTACCAGTTATTGGTTTTTTCATGCTACACTTCTCGCCTTTAGTGTTTCTCTTTCTTCTGGGTGTCTCTGGTACTTCAGCAATCTTTTGTTGTTGTTCTATTTATCGTCTACCTGAACAGCGCGAACTATCAATACGACGACCCAGTGCCGTTGTTGTTGTTGTTGTTGTTGTTGTTGTTGTTGTTGTTGTTGTTGTATTCTTTAACGTCTACCTGAACAGCGCGAACTATCAATACGACGGCGTTACGGACAGAAGGAATTGAGGATGATGTCAATCAAAAACCCCCCCCTGGGCGGTCAGCAATTGCGAAATTGCATAAAACAGAGCGACTCTTATGACCAGACAAAGGGCTAGGTGACGAACGACGACCCAGTGCCGAGCTCATCATTTTGCATCTACTTCATATAGCCTCCTATCACCACCTCCTTATAACAAGCTCGCTTAGCTCAGTTGGTTAGAGCGTCGTACTAATATTCAACCTCGAATATCAAGTAATGCGAAGGTCGCCAGTTCGACCCTGGTAGTGAGCACTCACAACTCCTTCTGTTTCCTTTTTGCGCCCTTCCGGCTTGCTTTCAAGCTACTTAAACCCCGCTAGGTGGTAGTCCTACAACAAGAAATACATACAAGCTTCGATGGCGCAGTGGTAGCGCAGTGGTCTCATATTCATGAGGAGCTTGATTTCTAAGAATTCCTCTGGATAATGCCATCCAAAGGTCGTGAGTTCGACCCTCACTCGGAGCATCTTTTTTGGCGGTCTTCCGTTGATTACTGTGACTTTCTAAGCATTGTTCTTTTTGGTTGTCGTGGATGTTGTTTTTTTTTCGCCGGAGCCGGAACTTCGGGGTATATAGGCTCTACTGAGCGGTCTAGTACTCAACGGTCTGATGGTGTAGTTGGTTATCACGTTTGTCTAACAGTAACTCAGTTGCTTGGACACAAAAGGTCGGCGGTTCAAGTCCGCCTCAGATCAATACTTTTTGGTTCTCGTCCGTCGAGATGTAGTACTTCATTGTGTATATTTTTTGCATTGTCCTTGGACGTTGAGATCACTTAAACCCCTGTCGCTCCAAGTTTGGCGGGGGGTTGTATGTGTTAACCCTACCAATGGTCAGTATCCAAATTGAAGATAAACCGGGCAACGGTTTCTCTTATTATGTCAGTATCTGTCTGCATTGTATATTTGCCAATTGTTTGATGAATGGTTTTGTATAAAAAACCGGCTATTGATTTATCGCTTTTGTCCGTGCTACAAAACTTTACTGTATCCCTGAAGAATGTAGATATCAAATTCGACACTGGGCTACTCAGAGCGGACTAAGACTAACCCGATACATACTGAGAGCCCAACAACGGCCGGGTTAATAAAGCCGCTAAACCCAGATTTGTGCTACACTAAGGTGGATTCGTCAATCGAGGATAACAGGATTTGTTTTGACTGGATGGGGTTCAATACGAATTTGATGGGGCTGGTGTCTTGGTTTGGCTCTATCAAGCCCAACACTGATTTTCAAGATAGAGCTCACTGGGGTTGGCTCAATTGTAAGACAGGTCAAATAGTTCATCCCGTGTTTTGAATTTCATGGGGGAATTTGGGGATTATTTGAGATATATGTCATGTCACCTGTTAGTGTGTGGCGATGTGTATGTGAGGATATATGTACATACATACATATGTACATACATACCTGGAGCGGTTGTTGAGATGAAGGCTCTCTTGTATCATTACTGTAAACTAGACTATCATCAACAAGTCCCGTAATACTTCGTTTTTGATGTCAGTGTTTCGGCTTAACATTCAACACCGGGTTAAGACTATTGCGACACCAAGTGCTACTGAGGATATAGCGTCAACCAGGATTCGAAGGGGCTCGCGCGGCTCCGGGCCCTGCAAATGTGACAGGGATCCTCGATCAGGGCGGAGCGGAGCGGTGGATTTCCCCGCTGTGACACTTGAGATAAATTCTGTGTTGGTTGTGTGTTCAAGGACAATGATGATTGAGAGCTCATGTATGGTTGAGGGGGACAACCAATGTACAGATTTTGTATGTATGCACATGTCACTGGATCGAGGGAGGTCGGGAATGGAAGGTTTGTACATACATACCTAGGCTGGGGGTTCTAGACTAGGTCGATCGAAGTTACTGATCAATACAGATTTGATAGCTGCATGTAGTTTTGCGGGGGAGGGGCAACTATGCGATGTAAGTCCCAACAAAACGTGTACATATTTCATGTCGAAATGTAGGCGGCGGCAATGAAGTTGCAGTTATGCGGGTTGAATGTAACAAATAATGAGCCGAGGCATAAAGATGCGTTTTATAGGAGTATTTATTCCAAATTACATTTTCTTTGACGCACAGTTGTTCAAATCACTTTGATCTTGGTTCGTTCATAGTTGTGATATCTGAAGTGCACATACATAGGTAGCATTTTGTTGTCGTTGGGTGGTAGTATAGCTTATATCAACTAGGGCTTAGGTATCATTGTTTGCCCCAGCCCTGAATTGCTTGTGCAGCCTCATCAATAGTTGGAACTGAATAGATCGGATATAACAGTATTGATATCCTATTGTAGTTGTCAGTTAAACTTTGGTTGTGTCCGGGGTCATATGTAATACCTGAATATCCCATCAGAATGATCTGAAATCTTCACATCTGAATGTGAGACATTATTAGATTCAAGTCAACTAAAACCATTCACCATTGTTGTTGATATCATAACCTAAACCAGAACCAAGTGCTCAAATACCAGTTTAAGAAGATTCCGCTGAGAAGTGAACCCAACCCCCAGACCCAGTCAGGCTAAATCCAGTCTTTGGTGGTTACCACAGAGTCAACAAGTTCCCTTTCTAGGCAAAATTCAAATGTGTTAGTTACTATTAGTGGCATAAATCCCACTCAAAATATCGTAGAAAAAAAAAAGAGCCGACAAATCCCAACAACCAGTGAACCGCTAAACAGACGCGGCCTCGTTTACCTCCCCCAGATTCGATTTCCCGCATCTTGTGCTTGTTTTTTGGGGGCCTCGAGCCCCACGCTGAGATGCGTGGTTCGCTTGGACTTTTGTGCTGGGTTGTTGTTCTTTTTACTTAGTTGGGATTGCCGGCCCGTTCAGCGTTGTGGTTGTTTATGGCTTTTTTGTTATTACCGGGTGGAACCACGGGAGCTTGGTCCGTCCTGGGAATGGATCCTTTTTTTCGATAAGTAGACGTTTATGTACTTCAAGTATCCCGCTTCTCTATTGTTTATTATCCCTCTTTTACTCGTTCCTCTTTGACTTTTGTCTCGCCTTCTTTCTTTTTTTTCATTGTCTATACCTATCCGTTGAGAAAGATTGCAACAATGGAGGCTGTCCCATTTACCTATTTCATTACTCCCGTTCGGGAGCTCTTCAAGTGGCCTTTGGCTTCAGAGCCCTTTGCCATTCCCCCACCACCAGCCGGAAGCTTCCAGCATGCGCCCAAGTTCAACATTCCCGAGGCTTGGTGGGCTCCAGTTCTTGATGCCCGGGTTCCTCTCACCATTGCCACCGTCTACGCTGTTACGGCTAAGGCTTTGACTGCTTACAACCTCTCGCACAACAAGCAGCCCTGGGCCATTAGCAAGACTCGCGCTTTCAAGGTTTTTGTCATTTTGCATAACATCTTCCTTGCTGTTTACTCGGCTTGGACTTTCATCAACATGGTCGGTACTATGCACCGGTCCATTGCCAGCCCCTACGGCCCCGGTGGTGTCACCGCTACCGTTGACAGCTTCTGCCAAATCAACGGTGTTCCTGGATTCGACGGTGCTGTCTTTTACAATGAGGACTCTGGCAAGTTTGCGACGCTTGGTAACAACGCTGGTCTTGACGCCGAGACTGGTCTTCCTAGCCGTTATGCTACTGGTCGTCTTTGGAACGAGGGTCTGGCTTTCTATGGTTGGTGGTTCTACCTTTCCAAGTTCTACGAGGTTCTTGATACCCTCATTATTCTCGCAAAGGGCAAGCCTTCTTCTACTCTTCAGACTTACCACCACGCTGGTGCTATGATGTGCATGTGGGCTGGTATTCGCTGGATGGCTCCTCCTATCTGGTTGTTCGTTGTCTACAACTCTCTGATCCACTCGCTCATGGTATGTATTTTTCCTCTCGCTAGATTCGGCGCGTATAATGTTTGACTTGAATACTAACATGATATCTTTTACAGTACACCTACTACACTGTCACTGCTTTCAACATCCGTGTCCCCATGGTGATTAAGCGTTCTTTGACCACTATGCAGATCACCCAGTTCCTCGTTGGTGTCGTCTGTGCTATGTCCTACTCTTTCATCGCTTACGCTCTCCCCATGACCGCCCAGGTCCCCATCACTGCCACCACCGAGTCCGCCCCCGCTGCTTCCATCGCCGAGGCCAACGCTGGCGTCCTTGACACCCTTAAGCAGATTGTCATCGGCGCCATGACCAAGGCCGCCGACGCCGCCGCTTCCGTCTCTTCTTCGGCTGCCGCTGAGTCTGCCACTGCTGTCGCCGGTGCCACCCGCACTGAGACTGTCTACGTTGCGCAGAACTGTGTCAACAGCTCTGGTGTCCAGTTCGCTGTTTGGCTCAACGTCTTCTACCTTGCTCCTCTGACGTACCTTTTCGTCAGCTTCTTCATTGCCAGCTACACCCGTCGTGGCCGTTCTGCTGCGCAAAAGGGCGACAAGTCCAAGACTACTGAGTCTCAGCTCATTGACGTCCAGCGCGCCGAGAAGGCTGGCTGGGAGGCTGCTAAGAACGTTGAGCAGGAGGTGTACGGTCAGAATGGCGCTACCAGCCCTAAGCGCACTCGCGCTGCTGCTACTCGCAAGTAAACGCTCAAGTATGTTTACTTGAAGACATGTTTTCTTGTCGTGCATGTTGAAGGCTGTGTGTGTCTGGTTTCCTAAATGGGAATTATACTAGTGATAGGTGTTGGCTGATTGGCTTTTAGGGGTTATTGCCCAAGGTTTTGCATTCATGTCTGGGTTTGTTGGTTCTCAAAATTACGAGACACTGTCTCAATGGGTTTGGCGTTTTTTTTCTTGCTTTTTGGGGTTGCTTGATATTGCTGCAAAGGTGCAGCTAGAATTGAAATACATTTTTATATTTGTTTCCATCATCATTTTCGTCATGACGTATGTATGTATGTGCGCACACACAACACAACAATGTAAAACTAGTGGGGGTTGAATTGTTTAACCTGCATACCCTTATTACTGACTAATCGCTAATCGGCCCATAAACTTTGGGGGACAATGATAATGAAATCCCTGTCCATGCGTAATGGACTGCATCACAGAATACTACTTTTTTTTCTCAGCAATTCCGCATAGTTGCATGTTCTGATGAATCATTGCAGATACCAACTGATACTGTTCTGCCCACTTTCTACCAATATCCTTTACTTCTCTTCACGGCCGTCAACTTTATCGGAACTCCTCAATCCATAGCAACTAACGAGCTTGCGAAATGTACTATATTGAAGGCGGGACATATGCTGTCAGATAATATTCACGAATTTCATCTACCACCACAATTGCACACACTACAGGCTGCGAACCGGCGCATACCAGACGTAAGGGATACAATACAATCGATAACAGCCCAACGACAAACGGCGGCGCTCATCTAAATTACCCGACATCCAGAAGACGATGCAGCTGGCGATACTTCTTTAATCCACCTTTTACAATCTTTAAGTGAATCGTCACTTTGAATCTAGCGAGATTCAAAACTTTCATAATGTTGGCTTTGGCATCGACTGTGCGGCTGGCACGACCATTACACCCAACACACCCAATAACGGCCGCTATTTCAATACCACGAACGACGAGAGGGCGCTTTATTGCCTTTACACGATGGGCTTCAACGGCCGAGGTACCGGCTGGTGATGTTAGAAAATCCTTGGCTTGTAAGTTTTTTTCTTTTTGCGGTTTTTTCTTTCATGGATGGTGATTGGCTTGGTAGACGCACAGTTTGACAGACGCCACGGGCTTTTCCTTCTGTGTGACGATTATGATGACATGGGCTTTGGTTAACCGAATGACAAACAATAGTACCCGCGACGTCACGAACGAGTCAGATCGGTATTCAGTCTCTAAGTAAAGAATTACACCAGAAGATTTTCCCAAAGGCTAGTGATCCCAAGGCACCCGATCATTTGGTGGAATTGGCGAAGCAGCATTTGCGTAGACATGATCTACTAGGAAAGAACACGGACGGGGCGGGTCCCATTGCCTTTAACATACCCGACTTGTTAGGCGAGAGTAAGACGCTAGACGAGCATTTTACACGTTTGGGGAAGGATTCTTCGGAACCATATTTAAGGATTGCATCCGAGTTTGCTATGTCGGGGCACCCTATACGGCCTAAACAGTGGGCGGTTAGATCTGGATGGACGAAATATGTCCCTGACGAGAAGGGGGGCTGTATCGCAGTACCCGTCGATGTGCCCGATGATAACATGTTATCGTTTGATACGGAAGTGTTATACAAGGATAACCCATACGCAATCATGGCATGTGCCATGAGCCCGACACATTGGTACTCATGGCTATCACCATGGCTTCTCGGCGAAACGGAAGACCGCCACCATCTCATCCCACTAGGTGACCCATCAAAAGAACGTATCATCGTCGGACACAACATTGGCTTCGATCGCGCCCGAATCCTCGAAGAATATGACCTCAAGCAAACCCGCAATTGCTTTATCGATACAATGTCACTACACGTTGCTGTCAACGGCATGTGTTCACAACAACGACCTACATGGATGCGTCACCGCAAGACAAAGGAACTGCAGATGCAGTTTGAAGAGAATCCATTTGACGAGGAACTTGCAGAGCAGATCAAGGTACGGTCTATGGAAGAGGAAGAGCTGTGGATTGAGAGAAGTTCTATCAACTCGTTGAGAGATGTTGCACAGTTCCATTTGAATATCGCTATGGACAAGACTGTCCGTGATGAGTTTGGAACTTTGGACCGGGAGGGCGTTAACGAGAAGTTACAAGAGTTGATTGATTACTGTGCCACTGATGTGCAGATCACACACAAGGTGTACAGATTGGTCTTTCCCAACTTTTTAGAAACTTGTCCACACCCTGTCAGTTTCGCAGCTTTGAGACATCTGTCTGCTGTTATCTTGCCTATCAACAAGTCATGGGAGCACTACATCAAAACAGCGGAAGAAACATATCTCACAATGAACACCGGCGTCAATGATCGTTTGCGAGCCCTTGCGGAGAAGGCATTGGAGCTCAAAGATAAACCGGAAGTCTACGAAAATGACCCATGGTATTCTCAGTTGGACTGGTCCGGCCAAGAAGTCCGTATGACCAAGGGTACCAAGAAGGAACCGCCACGGCCGGTGGCTCGACAGAAACTTCCCGGTATGCCAATGTGGTACAAGGATTTGTTCCCCAAGGTGTCAGAGCCTATGAACTTGACCGTCAGAACACGTATTGCACCTTTGCTTTTACGTTTATGTTGGGAAGATCACCCGTTGGTTTGGTCTTCCANGAAGTCTACGAAAATGACCCATGGTATTCTCAGTTGGATTGGTCCGGTCAAGAAGTCCGTATGACCAAGGGTACCAAGAAGGAACCGCCACGACCGGTGGCTCGGCAGAAACTTCCCGGGATGCCAATGTGGTACAAGGATTTGTTCCCCAAGGTGTCAGAGCCTATGAACTTGACCGTCAGAACACGTATTGCACCTTTGCTTTTACGTTTATGTTGGGAAGATCACCCGTTGGTTTGGTCTTCCAAGTATGGCTGGGTATTCAAGGTGGCGCCAGAGGAACTTAAGAGTTATACCGACCGACAAATGATCCGGTGTGAATTCGATCAGGATGAGAATGTCCAAAAACTGATCGATGATACAGAAAACGCCTACTTCAAACTTCCACACAAGGACGGTCCCAAAGCCCGGTGCACCAACCCAATGGCCAAGTCATATCTCAGCTACTTCGAAAAGGGCACATTATCTTCAGAGTTCCCATATGCCAAAGAGGCTTTGGAGATGAATGCTTGCTGCTCGTATTGGATCAGTGCCCGTGACCGTATCAAGGGCCAGATGGCTGTGTACGAAGAGAACTTCAAGGGCGACAAGGCCACACCGGGCCAAGGATATATTCTTCCCCAGATTATCCCAATGGGTACCATCACTCGTCGTGCTGTTGAGAATACGTGGTTGACGGCGAGTAACGCCAAGAAGAACCGCGTGGGATCAGAGTTGAAGGCTATGGTTAAGGCACCAGAAGGTTACTGCTTTGTGGGTGCTGATGTCGATTCAGAAGAGCTTTGGATCGCCAGTTTGGTCGGTGATGCGACTTTCCAGTTACACGGCGGCAACGCCATTGGGTTCATGACGCTTGAAGGAACCAAGGCTGCCGGAACCGACATGCACTCACGCACAGCAAGTATTCTGGGAATCACCAGAAATGACGCCAAAGTTTTCAACTATGGACGTATCTACGGTGCTGGTCTCAAGTTCGCCGCTACGCTACTTCGTCAGTTCAACCCATCGCTAACTGAGGCGGAAACCCTCCAGACGGCTGGCCGCCTGTACATCAAGACCAAGGGTATTAAGACGAGCAAGAAGGTTATTTCCGAGCAGAAGTTCTGGCGTGGTGGAACCGAGTCTTTTGTTTTCAACAAGCTGGAAGAATTTGCCGGACAGCCCCGGCCGCGGACGTTTGTTTTGGGTGCTGGTATTACGGAGGCTCTGTTGGCGCGGAATGTGAGTAAGTCGGGTTACTTGACTTCAAGAATTAACTGGGCCATTCAGTCTTCGGGTGTGGATTATCTACACATGTTGATTGTTGCCATGGACTATCTGATTCGGAAGTACACCATTGATGCCCGTTTGTCAATTACGGTCCACGATGAAATTCGTTACCTTGTTTCTCTCAAGGACCGGTACCGGGCAGCCATGGCTTTACAAGTTGCGAACCTGTGGACCCGCGCCATGTTTGCTGAGCAAGTTGGAATCCACGATTTGCCGCAGGCGGTAGGGTTCTTCTCGGCCGTGGATATCGACTCTGTTCTTCGCAAGGAAGTGAACATGGACTGTCTGACTCCTAGTCACCCCACCCCCATCCCACACGGTGAATCAATCGACATCTACGAACTCCTCGAAAAGGGCGACGAAGCTCGTCTTGACCAGGGCATCACACCCGATCCGGAATCAGAACCTCATCCAGAACGATACTCTTATACCCCGAGAATGTCCGTCATGGAGCTAATGAAGACGGAGACTGAGCTGCAACATGAGTTGACCTTCATTAAGGCGCAAATCACGGATGACGACAAGGAGTTGGAGGAATTGGTCATCGAGAGATTGACGCCAAAGGGTGCCGCGGGCGCGATGGGGAGGTCAGATAAGGAGATGATGAAGGAGATTGCGAGGGAGTCGAGGAATCGGCCAAAGGCAAAGGGGGGTAAGTCGGCTACGAGGATGGATTGGTCAAGACCGCCGTCTCCGGATACATGCCCTCCTGCTGATAGGGCGCCGTCGTATAGGTCGGCTCCGGTTAAGCCTGTTGTTTCTAGGCCTGTTGTTCCTAAGAAGGCTGCAGAGGCTGTTGCTAAACCTGTTGCCACTGAGTCTGTCGCTTCTAAGTCGGCTGTGACTAAGAAGGCCCCAGAGGTTGCTGCTAAACCTGTTGCCGCTGAGCCTGTTGTTTCTAAGCCGGTTGTGGCTAAGAAAGCCGCAGAGGTTGCTGCTAAGCCTGTTGTCGCTGAGCCTATTGCTTCTGAGCCGGTTGTCACTAAGAAAGCTGCAGAGGCTGTTCCTGAACCTGTTGCCACTGAGCCGGTTGGTTCTGAGTCGGTTGTGACTAAGAAAGCCGCGGAGGTTGCCACTGAGTCTGTTGCTTCTGAGTCAATTACTTCTGAGCCGGTTGTCACTAAGAAAGCCCCAGAGGCTGCTGTTGAACCTGATACCGCTGAACCTGTTACTGCTGAGCCTATTATCGCCGGGTCCGTTATTGCTGAGCCCGTTACTCCCAAGAAAGTAAGGGCTAAGAAAGCCCCGAAGGCTGCTGATGAGCCTGTTACTCCCAAAAAAGCAAGGGCTAAGAAAGCCTCGAAGGCTGCTGATGAACTGGCTACCGCTGAGCCCGTTACTCCCAAGAAAACAAGAACTAGGAAAACCTCCAAGGCTATTGATGAGCCTGTTGCCGCTGAGCCCGTCGCTTCCAAACGACCAAGGGCTAAGAAGGCCTCGAGGGTTGGTGAGGAACCTGTTACTGTTGAACCTGATACCACCGAGCCTGTTACTGCTGAGCCCGTCACTCCCAAGAAAGCGGGAGCCAAGAAAGCCTTGAAAGCTGCTGCTCAATCTGTCGTCGCCGAGTCTACCACGGCGGAGCTTGCTTCCCAGCAACCAACTTCTCCAAAACAGCCAATTGCTATCAATCTCTCCGTGCCGCCCGGATCGCCAATCAAACCTACTCCATCCAACCTGGCCCCAGAAGCCCCCAAGCGCGGCCGTGGACGTCCGATGCAAGTCACCAACGTGACGTACCAGGCCAAGAAAAAGGATACCCCAGATCCCCACCAGCTGAAGATGTTCTCTCAGACCATGTACGCCCAAGCCGAAGCAATCACCAAGAAAAAAGTTACAGTGAGACTTCGGGATGCCGAGTTTGAGAAGTTTCTTCCGGTTTATGACGGTCCCCCGGCTTTTGATGGTCCCCCCAGCTCCGATCCGCGGAAAAGCGGGGCCTAAGCGAAGTAAGGATAATGTCGGTCGATATTTGTGTTATTATTCAGTTTAGTTGCATACATATCTTTCCTTTTGGAATTTGGACAGCGCTGGCGTTTGGAATGCATTTAGTTGTGTTATTTAGGGTTTACATATTTGTCATACATATATACACATATATTCTTCTCTTATATGTACGATGAAATCTTTTATGAAATCGGTGTCGCCTTATTGTAGTAGTCAACGGTGGGTCCGTAAAAGGCCCCACTAGGAATCACATGTGAATGTAATTTTTTTTAGATTGAGAGAAACCTTTGCTTTTGTATGTACACATAGCACGTAGTCTAGGAAACGCGTCGTACTGAATCGAGAATTCTGCACAACTTTAAACTATTTGGGCGATTTTTTAAACCACTTTACACGACTTTCGTTTCTAGGCATCAATCCTCTTTTTACACGCTATAAAGTCAGATTTGTCACCACCTCAAACCGGATGCCCACTGCTAGGGTTTCTCCTTCGTCTTCTCTAANTTGCACCGGTTATATCACACCAATTCGTCTATAGATATCATAAGAAAGTCGCGATATAAGAGACACATATTTCTTGATTTACTTTTCTCCTTCTTCTCGATTCCGTAATTACCATCCCCTGGTCCGGATCTGTCCTGGGTTTGTCCGTTTCCCTTGGACTATTAAGGGTTTCTTTTATTTTTTATGCTGGCGAGGTTGGCATGGATGAAGCGCGGTTGTTGGNTTGCACCGGTTATATCACACCAATTCGTCTATAGACATCATAAGAAAGTCGCGATATAAGAGACACATTTCTTGATTTACTTTTCTCCCTCTCCTCGATTCCGTAATTACCATCCCCTGGTCCGGATCTGTCCTGGGTTTGTCCGTTTCCCTTGGACTATTAAGGGTTTCTTTTATTTTTTATGCTGGCGAGGTTGGCATGGATGAAGCGCGGTTGTTGGTTCTGGGTGCTACAGGGAAAACAAAAAGTAGCACAGCGACTTGAAAGACGATTAGTGGGACTGGCAACATCACAACAAAGACGGTCGATTAGTACCGAGACGACAGAATTGGTATTTGCGACAAGTTTGAAGAGTCGGAAAGATATTTTGGAATCTGAGATATCGCGGGTTACAGACTCTTCTGGTGCTTTGACGGATACGTTAGATGGGATACAGAGGTTACCGATTCGACAACCATCTCGACATTCTTTATCGTCTGTTAACACAAGACACAAACATACTCTTCGCCACTTCTCCTCTACAACACATAATCTCGCGACAATGTCTTCACGTTCCTTAGATGCCGCAAAGGCAGCCAACAGCCGCTCCAAATCCGCAGCCATCGGTAACAACAACATCATGCAAATGTTCAACCAGCCCAAAACAAAAGCAACATCCACACAACAAGATCTCCGCTCACAAGCCGCGATACCATTACGACCGACCACAGCCAATGGAAAGCCGCCATCCGCGTCAAACATGTCAGCTATCTGTGCTGCCTCTTCAAGTTCCTTTGCCGAAACGAAACCAACTCCAGTGACCAACGGCCCCGCCCCCGCAGTGTCTTCTGTACCTGAACCGCCAGCACTTTCGAGTGGTCACCTTTTCTCGACAGATGCCTTCGCCAAGGAATATGGCTTTGATGACCTCGACATGGACGACTTCTCAGATGACCCGCTTGAAGAAATCACGCCTATTACAATGCCGGTGGTTAAGCCCGCCGGCCCAGTCAAGCTCGCTACGAAGCTCCCACCGCTTCCCAAGGAGGCCCCCACACTCCCCACTGTGGTCGATCTGTGTGACGATGATTTGCCAGTTCCTTCCCCCTCTTTGTCTGCAGATAGTGGGAAGCGCAGAGCTGAAGATGAACTTGATATTCCTGTGGTGGCGGCCAAGAGGAAAAGACTACCGCCCAACCTGGCACAATCATCGCGTGATACCGCCACTCCCGAGCCGACACTGGTACGTAGGGATGCCCAGAATACTATGGCTAGGGTCGATTCGATGGTGAGCAACTCATCGAGGTCGGGAATTAAGCCTTCGGTGGCTTCGTTTAAACGGGATATGTCCACCGTGGCGGCCGCAGCCGAATCAGATGCTCCGGTGACATCCATTAGCAGTGCCCCACCCAAACCCCAAAAGATTCAGCTCAGTGGTGAGCAGGAAGACGTGTTACACTTGGTAGTCAAGGAGGGTCAGTCAGTCTTCTTCACTGGCCCTGCTGGTACGGGTAAATCAGTTCTTATGCGCAAGATTATTGAAGGGCTGAAGAAGAAGTGGTCGCGAGACCCAGAAAAACTGGCGGTTACGGCATCCACGGGTTTGGCTGCGTGTAACATTGGGGGTATTACTTTGCACAGTTTTGCGGGTGAGTTGCCTCTTTCTTGTCTTTTCTTTTTCTGTGACATGAGTCGTCATGTTGTACGATAAATCACAGATCAACGGCTTGTGAATGAATATAGCTAACCCCAAGTGATTTAGGTATCGGTCTTGGAAAGGAAGAGGTTTCAGTGCTGGTCAAGAAGATCAAGCGTAATAATAAGGCCAAGACAAGATGGCTCAAGACCAAGTGTCTGGTCATTGATGAGATTTCCATGGTTGATGGTGACTTGTTCGACAAACTGGATCAGGTTGCACGCAAGATTCGAAACAATGCTAAACCGTTTGGTGGGATTCAGCTGGTTTTGACTGGTGATTTCTTCCAGCTACCACCAGTGCCAGATAAGGGAAAGCCGGCCAAGTTTTGTTTCGATGCGATCGCCTGGGGTACTTGTATTGACCAGACAATTGGTCTGACACAAGTGTTCCGTCAAAAGGACCCCGCCTTTGCACACATGCTCAATGAGATGCGTCTTGGTCGTATCAGTGACCAGACTGTGCAAGCGTTCCGTAAATTGTCACGTGAGCTCAAGTTCGACGACTCGATTGAGGTGACGGAGCTTTTCCCTACCAGACAAGAAGTGGATATGGCAAACAATCGACGGCTCAGTGCGTTGCCTGGTGAGGCTCGGCGGTTTGCTGCTACTGACTCGGGTGACCAGTCATACCGGGACAAGATCTTGGCAAACATGATGTGTCCCAAGGAACTGGTGCTTAAGCCTGGTGCACAGGTCATGCTTATCAAGAATATGGGTACGGATGATAACGCACAGTTGTTCAACGGTCTCATTGGGAGAATTATTGATTTCCGGAGTGACTTCGAACAGGTCACTGCTTTGGCTAGGAACGATCCTGACGGCTCATATATGGCCGGAAAGTCAATTGGCAAGCTAGCATCACTGGCTGAGGGAGCCGATGACAGTGAAGCATATCCATATGTCGAATTCTATCTTGGGCCTGGTCATACTGTTCGCCATCTATGCAAGCCCGAGGAATGGAAGATTGAGTTACCTACAGGTGAAGTACAAGCCAAACGCCGGCAAGTTCCTCTAATTCTCGCGTGGGCATTGTCGATCCACAAGGCGCAGGGTCAAACACTAGACCGTGTAAGTGTAAACTTGTCACGTATCTTCGAAAAGGGTCAGGCGTATGTGGCGCTCAGTCGAGCCACTTCACAAGCTGGACTGAGAGTGATTGGGTTCGAAAAGAGCAAGGTTATGGCGCATCCAAGTGTCACGACGTTTTACAACAAATTGTATAGTGTGGATAAGGCGGTTAAGAAACAGGCCAAGTTGGTGGATCTGTTGAAGAAGGCCTGAGGTTAAACTGGGCGGTTGTACAGATACATACATTGATAGATAGGGTATGGTATGGTAGGGTTTATAGATTTATGATTTTCTTTATGACGTATTTGATTCCCTTTTTTTTGGTAGACGGGTCGGCGAATCCAGAAGGGATTTGCCACAGGCTAGGATGGATTGTCAGGATGTCAGGAATTTTGGTAGTGGGTTCTTTAGGATGAGGCTTGGTTCAAGTGGCAGGACTTGTATTTTTGAATTGTTTGCGGGATTTTGATTGGATTTCGTGTGTGGCAAAGGGATTTCGTAGCTTTTATCGGGTTTACTAGGTGTGTAGGACATATGACCGAGATATGTATGAAGCTACGTAACCGTGTACGGTCGGTGAAACGGTGTCTTTGTCCCGCTAGAAATGTGTAACGCCTATAGTGATTTTCCCGGTGCAGGTATCAGCGTAGATTCTACTGCAGATTTACGGGAGGATTGGCGAGGGACATATGTAGGGTTGGGGGATGATGCTAGGGTTTCTATTTGACAGACAGGGGTGGGCGTATGGCGTAGCCGCTGGGTCGGTTGGGGAAGGTGGTGACGGGATGTGAGTTATCGGTTGGTTGGTTTAGAATAGGTTTGGGTAAGAGCGCGCTTCGGGGGTTTAGTGGCTTTGTGAATTCCGGCGCTTGTTTGGCGAGTTTTTGCATTTAGATGGATAGGAGATGGTGAGTATTGGTTGGCGGATTCTTGTTAGTAAGGGCGGTTGAAAGTTGTTCCTGAGCTAGAGGTTTAGGTTACTTTGGAAGGAAGTAAGAAATAAAGTCAAGCAAACAAACAGACAGGCGAAGGGACTAATTGGTTTGGTTTATCCTGTTCATGTCCGATGTATACCGCATCCCCTTCAAACTCCTGGAAAACTAGCATCACCTGGGTTTTTTTTACTACTACTGGTGCTGGTGCTGGGTGGTCCTGGCCCCCCGGCTCCGTTAACCTATGTGGACCCCTCACTCGCCTGTGCAAATCAGAAACAAGTAACAGCGGCATGCCTGTATCAAATGCCCAATATGACGGAACACACGGGACGGGGTTCTATTCTATCATGTCGAAAGAGAGTTGCCTAGCCGGCTATATCGGGATCTTACTTGTAGTGGTTCGTTATGGGGAAGGAGCTTATGAACTCTTTATGCACTTCTTTTTCTTGTGTCGTTTACCTCGTTCCTTAGTAGTGGAGTTTTTTTTTTCCCTTTTACTCTTTGACCTTTCTTATCATTCTTGAAGCATCCCAAGCATTGACTGCCATGGATTCTTGTCGTCTATCGTCTTGGCTTTTTTGAATTTACTGACTCTATTTATGACTGAGAAGTTGCCATCCGTCTCCTTTGGATCCTCATCTTCTTTTCTCCTTCTTCTTTTATTTCGTCATTGCGAATTTACCTTATCCATCGGCCTGGTCATTACCGGCTGAATCTAGACTATCCCGTGCCGTACCACTTATACATCCATAACTTCCTCGCTACACCATCTTTTGTTTTTTTGGAACTTTCCCTATTTTACATACATACTTGTCTCTGCTTTTTAATCGTTTTCAATTGAGAAACCACACACGTACTCCTAGTTCACACCCTCGAAGCAGCCTTGTCTTATCTACAAGCTCTTCGACCCTTTTTTGATACCCATCCATCTACATCTTTGCATCCATAGACAGATCCACTGGTGGGATCTCATTTTTCATTGAGCCATTGACACGATTGCTCTGCGAATTTCTACCTGCATACGTCCATCATCTCACGGCCTCTACACGAAACAAGGTCCCGTCCGACCAAAGTACATCACTTACTTTAAGCTTCCGCGGCTACTCCGAATAATCTATTCTACCTACCATAACTCCGGTCCGTCAGATCGCCCCATCTGCTGACTCGCTACCGACCGACCGACAAACCACCTAGAAACATACAGAAACTATCCTACATATCTGCATCGTTCTGTTTCAGCTGTAACCAAAGCTACGATTCACGTTACACTGCCGGATTCTTCTGTCACTTACAAAGGACTCTTTGTGTCTTCTCTGAACACCACTGTCCGCCCCACCTAATCCTCTTTGTCGATACTTTATTTTTGGTGGCATTTTTTTCTTTCTGTCTTGGACAAAAGAATTAGGCTCTTCAAAAAGCTGATTGACTGCACCATCTAAAAGTTTGGTAACTTTTCACTTTTTGCACTTTTAACGGCCGCCATAACACCAATTGTTGCTTTTTTTCTCGATCTAGGACGTCATTTACGCTGCTTACTCAATCCCTTCCTTTTGGATCTGACGTCACATTCGGCACAACCCTCCTTTTCGCCACTTAAAAGAACATTTCTGACTTCCTATCGCCACCGCCATGACTGGCAGGTCGGTTAACTTATTGGCTACGGGCCAAACACACAACAGCCATGGTCTGGCCCGACGAATGGCATATGCCTATGTTAACTATGTCGACCGCTCTGTGCATAAACGAGCTACAGAAACCGATGGGAGCGCCTTGAGTGGAATTAGTTTAAACGCTTTTCTTACTGCCTTGGTAGTCTCGTTGGTGATTTTTGGTGTGCAAGTTTCCCTTTTTCTATTGCTGCGGAATCGCCTTGCTAGGATATTGTAAGTTATTTCTCTCTCTCTTCAAAGTTATCTCACTTAAGATCGACGCTAATGCTAGCTTGTTGTGTTATAGCAAACCAAAGACATATCTTGTCCCTGAACGTGAGCGCACAGAGGCACCGCCACGGACACCATGGGGAATGATTATTCGTCTCATGTCCTTCAAGGACCGAGAAATCATCAACAAATGTGGTCTTGATGCCTACTTTTTCTTGCGTTATCTCAAAACTCTGCTTGTCATTTTCATCCCAATTGCTTGCATTGTTATTCCAGTGCTTATTCCCCTCAACTATATCGACGGAAAGGGCCATGACATTAACCAAAGAACTTCTGATAATACTACCATCAACGGAACCGCGGTTACTGGCCTCGATACCTTGGCATGGGGAAACATCAAGCCCGAGAACTCGAACCGCTACGGCGTGCATCTGTTCTTGGCTATCGCTGTAGTTATTTGGGTTTGCACTGTGTTTTACTGCGAGATGCGTGTGTACATTAAGGTTCGTCAGGATTACCTGACGAGTGCTGAGCACCGTCTGAGAGCTTCTGCCACCACTATTCTTGTCAACTCTATCCCCAAGAAGTGGCTCAGTGAAGATGCCCTTCGGGGTCTTTTCGACGTTTTCCCAGGTGGTATTCGGAACATCTGGTTGAACCGCGATCTCTCGGATCTTCTTGCCAAGGTTCATGAACGTGACGCAGTGAATAGGCAACTGGAGGAGGCCGAAACTGAACTTATTCGCATGGCCAAGAGAAACCAACTCAAGGCTCAAGCAAAAGAAGACAAGAAGCTACGCCGCAAGCAGAAGCAGAAGGCCCCGACCAAGGAGGAACTTGCTGCCCAGAGAGCACAGGAAGACAACGAAGCCCTGGCTCGTGCAGCCAAGACTGATGGTGTTGAGACCCAAGCTAGTGCTGATAGTACTCAGGACGATGAAATTACCGAAGCTGTCAAGACTGCGCGTAAGAGATTGAGTCTTCAGCCTGGACAAATCCCATTGTCGCCTGGCAAGATCTTTGGTGGTCTGTCTAAGGTTGGCAAGGGTGTCGTTGGCGGCGTTGAGAAGGTTGGAAATGGAGTCGTTACTGGTGTTGGCAAGGTTGGCGGCGGCGTCGGCAAAGCCGGTAGTGGCTTGAAGCATGGTGTGGATAGTACTCTGGACAATACCAATGGCTTTATAGCCTTTGAAGCCGCCCAGGAACCCCAGGAACGTACCCGCAGTCCGGACTATTACCCCGCTTACCACTCACCTAGACCGTCAGGGGAATCAGCGGCGTATCAAGCCCGTAGCAACGACGATGACGCACCGACTGGGTATAAGAACACTGTGCGCCATGTGTCCAACATTGCAGAAATGTACAGCGATGAGAAGCCCAAGTTTTGGCAGTTTTGGAAGGCCCCCGAGGGGAGTTATTCTTCGCCTGTCCCGCAGACTTCAGAGGACGACAAGGAGATTGAACCCAATGTCGCTGGCTGGAGAAGATTCTTGTGGCAGTTCCAACTCATCAGTATCCCGATTTCCGAAATTGAGTATCCAAACCCAATTAAACAGGATATCACCAACACTGGACCTCCGGCAACTTCGAAGGGTGATGGCGGAGAAGGAGGTCCTGAGAACCGGCCTGAGTGGGAGAAGTACGTTAAGCGCAAACATCGTCCCACTCACCGGCTACCAATTTTCACTTGGACTCCAGGTTTCCTTCCCGGCTTGCCATTGATCAACAAAAAGGTGGACACTATCGATTGGTGCCGTAGAGAACTTGCCAGACTCAATGTCGAGATTGAGGCGGACCAGAAGACCCCAGAACGGTACCCGTTGATGAACTCGGCTTTTATCCAGTTCAACCACCAGGTGGCTGCTCACATGGCTTGCCAGTCTGCGATTCACCATATCCCCAAGCAGATGGCTCCGCGTATCAATGAGGTTTCACCGAGAGATGTCATTTGGGATAACATGGCTATTCCATGGTGGCAAGAATGGGCTCGGACTGCCTTGGTCACTGCCTTGGTCGCTGCCATGATTATCTTCTGGACTATTCCCGTCGCTTTCACCGCTTCACTCGGTCAAATCGACTCGCTTGTTCAACAGTTTGAGTGGCTTCATTTCCTAGTTGAGGACCCCACGATCCGCAAGATTTCCAAGTCAGTCGTTGGTGTCTTGCCCACTGTGCTGCTTGCTATTCTGCTGATTCTGGTGCCTATGATCCTCGAGATGCTTGCAACCATCAAGGGAGTCAAGACCGGCGCTCAACGTGCCGAGTTTGTTCAGCGGGCTTACTTTATCTTCCTGTTTTTCCAAGTCTTTTTGATTGTATCTATTGCATCTTTCTTTGCTGCTAGTGCTGACAAGATTCTGGAAAATATACAGGAATTGAGCAAGAGCCCCGCTTCGATTCTTGATTTGCTGGCTGAAAATCTGCCCAAATCCGCAAACTACTTCTTCTCTTACATGATGCTGCAGTCTCTGTCTGTGTCTTCAGGTACTCTTCTACAAGTTGGTAGTTTGGTCGGGTGGTATGTCTTAGCTCGGATCTTTGACTCTACTGCCCGTGCCAAGTGGTCGCGCAACACGACTTTGTCCAACATTAACTGGGGTTCTTTCTTCCCCGTTTACACCAACTTTGCCTGCATTGCACTTGTGTACGCTATTGTCGCTCCGCTCATTTCCCTATTTGCTATTATCACATTCGGATTGTTGTGGATCGCTCAGCGTTACTCTATGCTTTATGTCACGCGGTTTGGTGTTGACACTGGCGGTATCTTGTACCCCAATGCCATCAACCAGACCTTTACTGGTTTGTACGTAATGGAGTTGTGTCTGACGGGTCTCTTTTTCATCGTTGTTGATGAGAACGGGGACTCTCCTTGCACTGAGCATGGCATTGTGATGCTTGTTGTTCTTGCCTTGACCATTTTGTTCCAGGTTCTTATGAATCGTTCGTTTGGACCCCTTCTACGGTACCTGCCTATCACTTATGAAGATGAGGCAGTTATTCGTGACCAGGCTTTCCAGCGTGCTCAAAATGAACGTCTTGGTCTCCTTGACGATGACGCCAACGCCGCCGACGCTTCCGCACCATCCCCTACTGCGGGTGGGGGTGGTGACAACGGCGACGACCGTTACCCCATGCTCGGCACCAACACCATGCGTTCTGACTCTGACGAGGACATTGAATTGCAGCGCATCAAGCGTACCGGCACCTTCAGTAATCCTGTCAAAATGATTGGCAACTGGGCCAACGACAGCCGCGCCGGCCGCGCCCTCACTCTCGGTAAGGTTCGAGACAATGCCGCCGAATACCGGAAGAAACAAAAGCACAAGGATATGGAAGCCCAAATGGCCATAGGAGAAGCCTTATTCATGGGCTACCATGACGAAATTGAGGATTTGGCGCCTGACGAGCGTGATGTGCTTGTTCGGTACGCATTTTTGCATTATGCACTGCGTGCCAGACGACCAACGGTTTGGTTGCCTAGAGATGATATTGGGGTTAGTGATGATGAGATTAAGCAGATGCAGGAGTTGAGTGATTATATCCCGGCGAGTAACGCGGGAACGGCCTTGGATAGTAAGGTGCGGGTGGTCTATGGACGGAATCCACCCGATTTCTCCGAGGTGGAACTTATTAACCTGTAAGGGTATAACCGATGACTTGCATGGAAATATATATCTGCTGTTTGTAATTATTGAATTCTTATGAGTATTTTTTTGAATCAATCAAGGGAATAAGACTACGATGTGAATGAGCGTGAGTAGATGTTGTACATATAATGTAAGAGCAAAAAAGTTAATGAATGGGGATAGCAAACAAAAATGAATGGCAAAAGGAACTGCGTAATCTGGGAATCGAACCCAGGGCTAATCGAATCATTACCGGATGGCAACGATTAATGTTACCACTACACCAATTACGCTGTTGATAGGAGAATTACCGGTATCACGGGATATGAAGAGTCGACCGGAGCAACACAGCGGCGACGGAGATGCAGCGCCGGGGCCGGGGCCGTGGGCAGGTTGAAATGAACTGTCGACTGTCGGATGACGATGTTGGAATGTCAAGATGACATATGGATAGGGCTACGTGCGTAAGGGGATTCGAGAGGAAAACTACGTGCGTAGGTGTTGGAGATGGAGGTTACTCGGACATATACATATGACGTATTCGAAGCTTGTATAGTAGTTGGGACCTACCAAGACCTTTGAAGATGACATCATGTGGTTATTTGCCTAGTTAGAATACTGTATTTTTGGTTTTGAAGTAGGAGGTGGGTAGTAGTATGTAGCTATGTGGCTCGGGTATATAGGCGGTCATAGAAACAGTCACAGTCACAGACACAGAAACAGAAACAACGTAGACGGACAAAAGTCGTAGTGAATTGATAGTACAAGTAACAAACAAGATGTTATACACGGCCGCCACCGCAGCCCCCCATCACTTCTCCCTTCTCAACCCCCCTACTCATTAAGCTTCGCCAGAATCCTAAAACAAAACAACGTTAGTCACAACCTTTCCTCTCAATCTCTTCCATCCCCCTCCAAAACTTACTCCGAGTCCCTAAAAAGCTGAAACTCCTCCTCTCCAACCTTAACCGGGCTCCCGCCAAACTGCGGAATAAGCACCCGATCACCCACAGCAACGCCCATAGGCATGCGCTTTCCATCTTTATCCCACGCACCGGGGCCCACAGCAAGGACCTTGGCCTCATTGAGTTTCTCCACGCTAGATTCCGGAAGGAAGATTCCCGAGGCCGTCTTGGCTTCGGCCTTGACGCGCTGGACGAGTACGCGGTCGAGGAGGGGCGCGAGGGCGCGGATTGAGCGGAGGGAGGTGGCCTTTTTTTCGTTGGTTTCGGGTGTTAGTTGGGTATCTTTCGCGGGGCGGGGTAAGTTGGGGGAGTCGTGTGTTACGGCTTGATGAAAGAGACTTACCATTTTGTATAGATGATCGAACAGAAACTCAGATACTGAAGAACGAAGAAAAAAAAGAACAAGTTCACGAGGTCAACTCCGTCATTAAAAAAGCCTCTTGCCAACCAGCCAGCCAAATGCGCAAAAAAAGCGGGCTCTGTACAACCCCAAGCCTTGTGTCTCCCGAACATTCCAACAAATTCTGGAATCAAAGCTAGGGTTATTGGCTGCAAGCTAAGGTGGAGTCAACGTCCTGCGGCAAGGTGGAGGTGGGGTGCCGCTCATCTGTAGAATAGGATAGAATCACGAGTCATGTAGAACACCAATACGGATATAAGAATATATTTAATCAATTGCAATGTCAGGGACAATTTATGTCAGAAAAATGAACCCTCCCGTTAAGACATCCAGTTGCCGCAAAAGGCAAAAGGGGATCCCAAAATCAACATGTAATACAGACACAAAAAAAAAAAAAACCCAAACTCCATTTCCAAACGGAACCAAAATAACTAAATCAAATGCTCGTTCGCCTGCCTAAGCGCTACTTTGGGGCTGGTGGCTTCGCTGGCGCCTGTGAAGCCGACATTGGTGGTTCCAAAGTATGCTTGTGATCTGTCGCCGCGCTAACCTCACCTCCATCCAGTTGCTGGCAAATCACAGTATTGCTCACCCACTCGTCTTGAATAATCTCGTCCATTGTCATGCGCTTGGTCGGATCAATGGTCAACATGCCGTAAATAACCTTTCTGCTTTCTTTGGGCAAAAGGCGAAGAATACGCCACGGACCTTTGATGTGCTCCTTCTTTTCGTGATGTTGTCCATTAGAATTGGAATTTGAAGTAGCACCCGGCGTACCTGGGTTACCGTGCGGACTAAGCGGGTCCAAAGCAGCCCGATGTCTTGGTGGCGCCGGAGATGTGGGCCGAGAACTTGGTGTACTCCGACCGCTACGTCTGGCATTAGGCGATGCAGGACCTCGAGATCCACCCGGCGATGTTGGACCACGACGTCCATTAGGCGTCGAAGGTGCCGGTGTGCCGGGGCCTGGAACCGTTGCCGGACCGAAATGGTGCGTATGCTTCGGGGCACTCGACGACCCGTGGTTTGAAGAAAAGTAATCCCCGTCCTCACCAGACGCCAAGGGTGACGTAACCTCACTTTGTTTAACTGGGAACATCAGCCGGGCGGGATCATGGCCAGGAGAAGGTTCTGAAGCGAATAGCTTGTACGAGTTATCAGTCGTACGCGGAACCTTCCACGGGAATCTGCGAAGAGTCATGCAGCAGTAGATGATACCTAATGACCAGATATCGACACCTCTGGGATCATAGAGTGTCTTTTCCTCGTAGACCTCTGGTGCAAGGTAAGGATCTGACCCAACAATACCTGTAACTTAATGTTAGTACATCCATCATGAGCAGCATAATTCCACCACCTCAACTTACCCTTGGCTTTGATGATTCCATCCTCAAACGGATAACGGAATACATGGGCACTCCCGAAATCAATAATTTTCATGATGCCGTTAGCACTGACCACCACGTTGTCCAACTTTAAATCACGATGCGCCAATCCCATGCTGTGCAGATACGTCACACCGTTTAGAATCTGCAAGAATGCACAAGAAACCTCAGCCCTAGACATGCGTCCTGTCATCACAATCGCAAAGAGATCAAATGGCGCATACTCCATCACGACGAACCAACGACCCCTCTCTTGAAGGATATCAAGCGTTTCAATCACATTGCCGTGGTGCAATGTAGATCCTATACAGAATTCACCAGTCAACTTCTTGGCGTAATCCTTCTCAGTCTCATGCGCATGCCGGGCTCGGAACTCCTTGACCGCAAAGACGGTGTTATCGTCACTGCGTTTCATAACGCGGACCGAACCACCAGCACCGGAACCCAAAACCTTTCCGAATTTACCGTACTTGGTAGTGAGCCCGTGGTCTTCGCCAAACGGAAGTGAGTGACCCGACTTGACTGGCATCCCCTTGCTCTTTCCACCTGGTGACTTATCGCCTTTATGTCCATGATGACTCTTCTTGAAGAACCGTTTTAGATCAACCATCGAACTCTTGCTTGTGGCATGCGAGTCGGTATGCCCGAAGCTATGGTCATCCCGGTGCCGCTTGTCCGGTGACAGTAAACTAACTGAAGAAGATGACGGCGATGAATGCTTCTTTTTGCCGCGGGTAAAGTGAAATCTCGGCTCAATTTGCTTGGGATGTGGCTGCACAGCTTGTGGCGCACGTCTGCTGGCGGCGTATGGGTTAGATGAATCTCCAGCAGGCGTGAATGGCCGACTGTAGTATGACCCAGCTCTGGAGGGACTGCTTTCTCTAGAATTGGGTGTTGAACCACCAGGACCAAGTGAGAACATGCCGCGACGATGGTTGTTCTGCCTTGAGTGATCGCTGGCAGTTTGTGGGCGCGGATACAAATGTTCTGCCCCGACCTTGGAGCTGCGGTCATTAGAGGTTGATGGCTGCGGGGTAATAACGCTTTCGCCATGGCCGTTGGCATGGTGTTTCGTAGGAGAACGAGCATGTGAGTCGATGTCAGTCCCAGATGGCGTAAGCGGAGGCGAATTGATAGAAACCATGCTGGCACTATGAGAGGGACCATGAGAGTCGGCAGGACGTTGTCTGGGTGAACTAAGAGGGAGATATTCATGTGATGGCATCTACACAAAAATGAGTTAGTCTTCAAGCCTTCAACCAGGGTGGAAATAAGTCCTTTAATAACGCCCGAAAAAAGGCAAAAAATACGCCCAGGAAACGTCATAATGTGCGGCACACATATAATCTCACTCTGGGAATAATCACCTTGGAGGCGTCAGTGACCACTTGGCCCTGTTACTAAGTCTGGTTTGTGACACCATGTGATGAGGCAAGAGGGCTGCTTAGTCTCAACGACTGGCATTCTCATACTTGATACGTGAACACCTTGGTAGCCACACCTTAGACCCGACTCAACAAACGTAGCCAAACTTTTTGTAACCAGCTCGACCAACTTTGTGCGCCGTACACGGCCCGTTGTCGGAACGGAAGACCACATGATTACATCTGCGATAGCGCAATCATGTACAAGTCGCAGATAAAGTCGACATGCAATGCTCGCTGATGTCTGCAGCTTTCCGTTTGCAGTAATATCACAGTAGATAGATACGTCTAGCCACACAGTGATTTGCGTCTTGCCAACTACCTGCAGATAACACCGTAGGTGGGCAACACCCGCAGCCAAGCCCGTGCATGTCGATTCCTCCCTGTCACAGGATCCGGTTCCGAAGAGCTCATCTCCGGCCCGAACAACCGACTTGCGCGTCCTTTTATCGGCATGTTACGTGGTGTGGGGTTGCGGCTCTTTGCCAGGATCGACGTCCGCCAAGCCAGTGGAGCCTTGCAGCTGCAATACAACAGTGTGTGATCAACTCTACTGGCAAGGTGACGTTGGCAGAATATGAGGACCAAATGGGAAGATGTATCTAGACACCAAAAACACCCAGCGCACTCGCGCTTCCTGGACAGCGTAGGTGGCGGATAGATTGCCGACAAGTGTATACGAGCCAAAGGGGTCTGTTTTATCTGCACATGTCGTGTCCGCGGGGCTGCATCTGCGACTGTCCAACAGTGGAGAAGCCGCTTTCGTCATGTGTCCAACACTAGCAGCGTAACACCAAACAATGGAAAAATGAAGAAGGTTCAGTACTTACTCTAGATGGTGGGAGAGATGCAATAGGTTCAAAAGCAATGCGATTCTTGCTCTTCATAGTAGCCTCCTTGAGTTGCTGCGAAAGCTCAGCAATATCTTGGTCCGACACTTGATTGGCATTTGGCTGTAAAGTCGGAGCAGCTATAGTAGAACTTGTAACATTGTCTGCAGTTGCAGCAGCGGGTGGCGGCGGCGTAATAGTCGCAAGAAAGCCACCAGCTGGCGAATCGGCTGTACTTGATTCTTCGCCGGATGGGATAGGTGCGGGCGGAATTATTTCTGTAGGCGACGCAAAATGCACTGTGGGCACTTCGGTCGTAGAGCCCTCCGGTATGGACACTTGCATGGTAGTTGAGGGCGATGCGGCCGTATTTTGTTGAGCGGTTGACCGAAGTTGAGTGGAATTTGACGCTTCAATAATTTCGTCTTCTGCGAGAACCCGAGGAATGCCGTTGTTAGTTACAGTCACAAAGCTAAGGCCCAAAATGGCAGCAATAATCTGGCGCTCTATATTAGCCGGATTTGGCTGCTTTTGTGCTCTTGTTGGAGTACCAAAATCACAGCGCACCGAGGTCGTTGAGTCTCCATGACTACATGATAACCCGATTTGGACAACCAAAGGGCCCCTCAAAGATGTGGGCGCAGTGCTCGAATAACGCAAGCCGGACAGCCTTCCGATGTACCCCGCGGCGATTCAAGACATTAAACAGCCAAGCCGGTAGTGAATTGCCGTTGCCAACCGACCGGGATGCGACCTCAAAGATTAAGAACAAAGGGCATATTCTTTTTTCCCGACCGAAAACGCAGAAAGATGTGCGCGCGGGATGCATTCAAATAACATGCGTCGGTCGGGATTGGGGCCTCGGCGGCCAGTTTTTGGACTCTGCATGGAGATGCGGGTATATGGATATCTTACCTGTGCGATTATTAGATATTTCTGCAGGCGGCATCGTTGACATTGTGAGAAATGGAAAAAAGTAGCGAGACGAGGTAAAAGAGGATGTTGTTGTAATTATAGCTGTATGGATTTCGACAAAAGGTCTAGATTCTCTAGAAGCCAGACTAGGCCGTGTGAATAGTGGCGACAACAGAAACCAAATATAGCTGGGCGCTATAATGGTTTAACTCTGCGGTGTGTATGTGGTGCTGACGTAGAGCTATCTATAGCTTTGTATAGCTGTGGAAGTCGGGAGGCTCGGCGGGCGGGGCGGTTGAGATGGCAAGCCACAGCCGGGATTGATGGGGCTGTTGTCCGTTTTAGGTGGCGGAATGGAAGGGCAATACTCAGGAAGGGCCCTTTTTTTGCTCTATCGACTGCAACGTTGGCGATGAACTTCTGTGCGGCAGATGTGCGGGAAGATGGGGCGCACAGGATGGATTGCGACTAGTAATTGAGTGTGTCGGTACGACGGCGGGCAGTGTAATAGCCAGTTTTGGTGGCAGCTTGCTGGTCGAGGATAGCGTAATGCGGTGAGAGGTTCAAGACAACGAGTGTTCTTGTATGCAGACGAACAGACAAGTCAAAGACAGAGAAACAAAATGCAAAGACGGAATGAAGAAATGAGAAAGACTCGAGCTTTTAGGTAGGGGTTGTTGTTCAATGCGGCGAGTGGCAGGTTGTTGAGGTTCTAGGTTGTCGCCTGGATTGTCGCCAAGAATAGCTTGCTCGGCTGGGGGATGTAGAAACCACAGAAAAAAAAAAAGAAAAGCTAGGTTTCTTATCAAAACAAAAGCGCCGCAGCGGTTCTATTAGTACCGAGCAGGGTCGCAGATGCTCTGGAATGACGCACTTTTCGCTATCTCTGGCGGATTGTATGTAGATCGCCAAAGGGATGGGGCAGCTTGTATCTTAGAATTGAACCAAAAGATATATCAGACGCTTGAAGTTCTTTTTTTTTCTTCGGATTGCGGGATGGAGGCAAGCAGCGAAACGCCAAGGTGGGCTTCTTTTCTCTTTATTCTCTTGATTTGCGGGTGGCGAGCACTCCAGGGTCACTTTTGGGTCGTCGCAAAGTGAGCCGAACGGAGAGACCGGACTGGACGGTTGCTGTAGGTTTTGGTGGCGGAACTATGGCGAGTGTGGGAGGGCGACAATGAACTGTCTCCTGTCATGTAAGCCGATATTCAATGATATCCGACGACGCTTGTGTAAGGATACTAGAGGTAAGACGGCATGTAAAGTGAGGGCCTTAAGCCAGCGGAGTTTGCTGTTCCTTGCCGTGTTTGCCGGAGCTGATGGTTCAGAGCAAGACAAGGCTTTATATGCATAGATGATATCCCGGTTGTTTGAGGACAATAACAAATTGAACCAGGCAAACCCGACTTGTTATTGATAACCAAGTAAAAGCAAAAACAGATATCAAATGAACGAGTGTTCTGTTTAACGTCCGTTTGATCTTTGTCTGTGGCTGAAGTTCTATCACTGTGCCCTGGTTCTAGCATGCGAACAGTGCCAAGCTTGACAGGCCAGGGCAAGATTCCCTCAGCTTTAGGGACCGCAAAAATGCGAACAAGAGGAGAGGAGGGCCGAATAGTTAACAATGATACAACAGTGAGGGGCTCGAAGAAAGGAGATCGGATCGCTTGGCACTAGAGTTGTTGGTTATAATGGAGAGAAGAGAAGAAACAGCGGAGCGAGTTTTACGGATTCACAGCTAAGGTACGGCGTGGGATATTGCCATTTTGACATCTCATCTGGGAAAGAACATGCAGAATAGACAATGCAAACGAACAAGGAGAAGCTACGGCCCGACCAGGGCAAATGCGTGCGCCGCACATGGGATCACGGGTCAACAATTTCTTTTTTCTTTCTTTTTTTTTCTCTACATCCGCTGGGAATAAGCCGAATATGCACATTCATGTATGTGTGTACAGTTGTCCAAGGGGCCCTGTTAGCCACTCTGAAAAGGCCACCCACGACAGTGCAAAGAAGAGAAAAAAAAAAAGAGTCCGTGACCGCTGGAAATAATATGCAAGTCAAGAAAAGCCAACAAGCGATGAAGTGAGGCCAGACGTGATGGCTATTTCCGCGTTGTCTGCGTTTCTGTGGCTGGTCGGTGTTGTGTATGTATTTGGCGGCACCATCGTCACAGACTTGGTTATGGTGAGCTTGGCCTGGACCGTGGGAGCCAATTATTACCATGATGAAATCCAATAGCGGGGTTTAACTTGTCATGGCCTGAACAAAGACAGAGATATAAGCTACTTAAAAGTGGAGTAGCCAACCAGCTCATGCGAATACTTAATCCGGAAACCCGAAAGCGGGGCAGAAAACGGTGTTGCCTGCGGCTGATGAGAAGGAAGCTGTCTACTACTATTGGCAACTCTATTCGACAGACGAGCACAAACATATCGGCATGGATTGCGAGATTCTGTGCGCCATGACTGGGAAGTGCGGAAGTCTTTCGGGTATCGTGTGTTTAAGTTTACTGATCATGTGAATGGTTGTTGTCGGTTGAGCGATGATCGGGGATTAATCAATCGGTTATATCTCGATGCTGACATGTTCTGACAAAATATGGCCATAGCATGATATGTATCTACATATGTACATACATAGAAAGACATGATTTTATAGTTTTAGTTCGACTTGAACATGTGGTCGGTAGATTCATGCATCTATCTTCTGTAAGCAGATTTTGTCGGACAAACGGTCCAATCAAGCCAACCAGATATCTTACATTCTGCTCACTGATTAGATGGCTTTGACTTTTACATTTTGTACTATCAAGGTGGCATCAGAATCCGCCATGCTTCAATTCATGCAGCTTAGGACAGGGCATTAAGTCCCACATAACCCACGGTATATCCGCTACATCCCCCGTCTATAGTTAGTCCGTTACGTCCGGATTAACAGCCGGATCTCTCCCTGAGTCGCACCACTACTCCCCTTGCATCGTAAAACTAGCATATGTATCTATGTACATATGTACATACATATCTACATACATATCTACGTACATGTGTGCATACATACATACCTGGTGACTCTATCACGGCTCATGCATGTTCACACACTTATACACATTGATAACGTTGTCTCCTACCAACCCTCCGATGTCCCTCCGACTCGACACTTGCGGCCGCCTCAACATGCCACTCTCGCCCTGCAGCGATAAGATGTTCACTTACGACTGGTCGGCTCCCTACAATCTTATATGTAATTGTTCATGAACGTGGTACAGAGTTGAAATAACCCTGCGAGAGCTTATCTGGAACTACAAGGGTTAGACGGGCCTCATGCAGAGCCTCAATGTGATGTTGGTACCCGTTATTGGAACATACAGTACATCCTATACTGGCTCATAACACAGACCTATGTGTGTATGTATTTGTGTATCTATGTGGCAGTTGATATGCGGTCATGAATTGTGACCATAGATTGTGTTCAATGAGGCTCACATGTCACTTCAACTTGTTTGGTGGCTTGAGGCCTACATGTGACATAATAAAATACAATATTTTGTGGATAGACATGAATACTCATGTCCTAGTAGTCGTACATGAAATGTTATACAGAAATGCGACAGTCTTCTCCAGACTGCATGCCAACCCACCCTCGAACCAATCTACAAACCCTTTCCGAGCCTGGAACGTCGGATACCTTCCCCTTCAACGGCTCAATAGCACCCATCTTCCAACTCATGCCACCACCTCAATACCAATAGACTGCGCCTGGTAAATGATAGCCCTGCACATACCCTCCAACGACAACCCCGATAGTCTAGACTCCGTAGTCTTGATCTTAGCAATCTCGTACACATGCTTCAGACTGATAGTCGCGATAATCTCTGTGCCGGGGTTACTAGAGCCTCGTCTCCGGCCCTTACGAATGGGAGCCTGAGCCGCGTTGAGAAGCAGCCATGACGTTTGCGGGGTACGGATCTCAAAGGTGAAGGAACGGTCGGGACGGACGGTCACGCGGCATGGCGTGGGGGTGCCGGGGATAATGTGGGAGGTACGGGCGTTGAACTCCTGTAAATCACGGCGTTAATCAATATGCCAACAGACACATATGTAGTCACAGCATACCTTGCAGAAATCCATAGACTTGACACCCTTGGAACCAAGAGCCGGACCAATGGGAGGACTGGGAGTCGCCTTTCCAGCACCGACAACCAGCTTAATGATCTGGTCTCTCGCAGGCTTCGACATCGTGACAACCTTCTCAATAAAAATCACAAAAGACAAAAAGAAATCGGCCAAAACCCGGTCAACCGCAAGGCCTCTTCAACCCAGCTCAAAATCGCAAGTCCGCATCATCACGACAAATTTGGACCCTTGTAGCTAGCTGACTCAGCATGGTCTCACAGAGGTTGAGCAAGCATTCACCGCTTTTGCCTGATTGGGATGTCTTTGAGAATGGCCCTAGAGCCATCGATAGCGACTACCAATTTTTTTTATTCTGCCGCTTCGTGAAGAATTTCGGGCTCTGGTTCTTCTTTGGTTGCTGCGGACTTTGAACGTGCGATTTTCCACTCTTTTATCGTCAAATTCATTGCAATATCTTCGTTGATTCGTTTTTGAATCCGGCAATCTCTTTCGTTACACTTGTGAATCTTTCCTCCTAATCGACTTTCTCTAACGACATCTTTCACGACCTTATCACCGCCACTCTTCGCGATGCCCTCGACACACAAGAAGGAAAAGCCGTGGGATACGGATGACATTGACAAGTGGAAGGTCGATGTCTTCACCAAGGACGACAACAAAGCCGGCAGCTTCGCCGAGAAGTCGGAGTTTGTGACGCTGTTCCCCAAGTACCGTGAGGTGTACCTGCGCGAGGCCTGGCCTTTGGTTCGCAAGTCGCTGGCCAAGTACCACATTGATGGCGAGCTAGATGTCATCAAGGGCTGCATGACTGTGCGCACCACCCACGAGACTTACGACCCCGCTGCCATCCTTAACGCCCGCGACATGATCCGCCTCCTTGCTCGTTCCGTGCCGGCGCCTCAGGCCGTCAAGATCCTTGAGGACGGTGTCGCTTGCGACATCATCAAGATCCGCAGTTTAGTGCGCAACAAGGACAAGTTCGTCAAGCGCCGCCAGCGTATCCTCGGTCCCAACGGGTCAACCCTCAAGGCGCTCGAGCTTCTCACCGAGACATACCTCCTCGTCCACGGCAACACAGTCTCCGCCATGGGCCCGTACAAGGGTCTCAAGGAAGTCCGTCGCATCATCGAAGACTGCATGAACAACGTGCACCCCATCTACCACATCAAGTCTCTCATGGTAAAGCGCGAGCTCGCCAAAGACCCCACTCTCGCCACCGAGTCCTGGGACCGCTTCCTCCCCAAATTCGGCAAGCGCAACACCAGCAAGCGCCATGTCCCCCACGTCGTCACCGACAAGACCAAGAAGGTCTACACGCCGTTCCCGCCAGCGCCCGAGAAGAGCAAGATCGACAAGGAGATCGAGACGGGAGAGTACTTCCTTGGCAAGGAGGCCAAGGAGCGGGCGGCCAGACACGAGCGGATGGAGAAGCAAAAGGTCAAGAAGGAGGAGAAGAAGCGCGAGAGAGAAAAGGACTTTGTACCGCCCGAGGAGCCGGAGCTCAAGAAGAAGAAGAGAAGAAAGACCGAGGAATAGATTTTGGTGGGGAGAGGATAAGGAGGGAGTGGTTTGCATTGCCATTGTTATTATTACTGCTACGGAACGGATACCACGCTTTGCTTTTGTTTGTTTATCTATTTGTACATTTGAAAAAGAAAGGTTTTATCATGACATGATTTCGTGTTCATCAAATACAGTGAATTGCGTTACTACAGCTTTTCAGTAATTTCTCTGATCGGTTCATGTTCAATGACCAATTTCCCAAACTGGGCACCAGACTGCATGATCTGGAATAGCTCTTCGATCTCCTGTCGTCGGTCCAAACCTGGAACCACTCTACTAATCACCGGGACAATTCGCTTCTCATCAACGAAGCGCACCATAGCAGCAAATTCCTTGCGTGATCCCATTGTGGTTCCGCGTAGCTCGACATTCTTGAGAACTGCTTGCATGAGCCAATCCATCTTGGGGCCCTGTGTCATCCCATATGAGACTATGACACCGCCAGGCTTGATGATCCGTATGACATCGCCGATGATTGACCCACCAGCTCCATCAATAACGGCGTCAATATATGGTCTGTCAGTCGGGAGTATTGACGCCAACTGATTAGACCAGTTGGCCTCTTTATAGCTTACACCGCCGGAAGCTCCAAGGTCGATAGCTGCCTGTATCTTCTCGCGGCTCCCGGAAGTAACAAACACCCGACACCCAATAGCCACTGCAAACTTGAGCACCATGAGGGCAACTCCACCACCAATCCCCGTGACTAGGATATTATGATCAACTCTTGCATTCCCACTCTTTGTAACCAGAGCCCTCCATGCCGTCAGTCCTGCCAAAGGTAACGCCGCTGCTTGTACGGGTGTCAAGTGGCCTGGCGTTAACTCAACATCCGCTGAATTCACGACTACATAGTCCGCTCCGTACCCCAAGGGTGTTCTAGCAGATCCACCTACGACACTGAACAATGTTGGATCTTCCGGTCCCTCTGGTGAGTTCAACCACCCGACACATGGAGGAAGAATGACAGATCGTCCAAGGAGATCGGGTGCATTCGCGCCCAAAGCGGCGATTGTCCCGGCACCGTCAGAAAAGAGCGGGGCCGTATGAGACGGATGTGGATACTTGTTTTGCCGCAGGAACAAATCCCGGTGATTCAAAGCAGTCGCAGCAATAGACACCAAGAAGTGTCCCGGTGGTGGTTGCGGTCTTGGAACCCATGTGTAAACGAGTCTAGCGGGCGGTTAGTTGGGTTGGACACTAACCCTTGGATTTACAGCGGGAAACTTACGGGTTATATGAACCGTCTGGAGCGACGGTCGGGTGCGGAAGCGTCACTTGACGACCGCGGTTGGTCAGGCGGATGGGTCGTGATCGGCTGGGAAAGACCAGGGCCGGGGACATGACATTTGACGTGGAGTTTACAGAATNTGTAAACGAGTCTAGCGGGCGGTTAGTTGGGTTGGGCATTAACCCTTGGGTTTACAGCGGGAAACTTACGGGTTATATGAGCCGTCTGGAGCGACGGTCGGGTGCGGAAGCGTCACTTGACGACCGCGGTTGGTCAGGCGGATGGGTCGTGATCGGCTGGGAAAGACCAGGGCCGGGGACATGACATTTGACGTGGAGTTTACAGAATTCATTGTGGTATCTGATGCAAACATGCTTTTCTGGAGGGGAACCGGGTGACGAGAAGAAAAGAAGAGCGATTGTCCGGGTTTTAAGCTGAGTGAAGTGACTCGGCTGAAGTGGCTGGTGTTCTGTGTTCCAGATTTAATAGGTTGCAGTTTTGGAGAATCAATTGTAACGGTTTGCGACAAATTGAATGGCTATAAGTCGCTTTGGCGCTTNGTAGTTGAGTTTTATCCCCTATTTCAGACGGCATAACTAACAAATGATAGAAATTGATACCAACTTCAGTCGAGCGCACCGTATCATCAGCACAAGCATTTTGCCTATCATAGAGCAATATGGTGAACATAGCAAGGCTGTATGGGAAGCTTCCCAGTTTTGGAAGCAGTTTTTTGAGGCGTCGGCCAACATCACGATGGAGCCTAATCGAGGTGATGAAGCTGACTACACGCCTCCGACAATGGACGATGGTGAATCGTCAATAATGCGTGACGTATCAGCACCATCACCAAATGGCGAGGAAGCTCCTATAGACGGAGAAGATTATGAGCATGAGGGGGATTATGTTGAACNGTGACTCGGCTGAAGTGGCTGGTGTTCTGTGTTCCAGATTTAATAGGTTGCAGTTTTGGAGAATCGATTGTAACGGTTTGCGACAAATTGAATGGCTATAAGTCGCTTTGGCGCTTAGGAATGAGAACATGTGCCAGGGTCGGTAAGTGGTTCGGTGTGGTGGAACCCTAACACGATCACCCACGCGACAACCCTGGTTTGAATAAACATCACCAGCTTCATACAAGCTTCACTAGTTAGTGAGTGTACATCAGTGACGATATTGTCAACAATACACATCACAATGGCCGGCCGGCAGTTGACACAGACTCAAGAGCTTGAGAAGCTGGAGCAGTCTATTACTCTGACTCTACAAGGTAGTTGAGTTTTATCCCCTATTTCAGACGGCATAGCTAACAAATGATAGAAATTGATACCAACTTCAGTCGAGCGCACCGTATCATCAGCACAAGTATTTTACCTATCATAGAGCAATATGGTGAACATAGCAAGGCTGTATGGGAAGCTTCCCAGTTTTGGAAGCAGTTTTTTGAGGCGTCGGCCAACATCACGATGGAGCCTAATCGAGGTGATGAAGCTGACTACACGCCTCCGACAATGGATGATGGTGAATCGTCAATAATGCGTGACGTATCAGCACCATCACCAAATGGCGAGGAAGCTCCTATAGACGGAGAAGATTATGAGCATGAGGGGGATTATGTTGAACAAGATGAACAAAGGGGCTATCAAGAAGAGAGTGCCCTGGATGATCCATATGGAGAACTCGCTGAAGGTACCCCGCGGATCTCCGCGGCCATGAGACAAAGCGCTTACACGGAGGCGCGGCCAACCTATGATACTCCATCCGGTCGGTCTCAAGGTCAGCAACGAGATGAGCAAGAAGTCAGTCAAATCTTCAGTGACGATGATATCCCTCTTCCATCGTCGGCGGTTCGTGATAGACCTGCTCCACAAGAAGAAGCACACGAAGATAGCAGTATCGCTTTTGAAGAACGGACTGCTCGTTTCTATAACTCTGTGACGCCCGCTGGGAAGGGTAAACAAGCGGAAACTGCATCACACTACCTTAAAAAGTCGTTCCGTCTACCTGAATCACCTGGTTGTTTTGTTGCCCGTATGAGATCACCTGTGAAAGGTGGTCCTTCCGGGGTCTCTCAAAGTCGGTCAGCGGGCGGTACCACTGGTAGAACAACTGGATCTAGAAATGAGCCAGCAGATGAGATGTTATCTTCGTCACCTGAAATTCTGATGCCTAAAATTCGCAGTCAGGCTTTCATGTCCCCCCTTAGAACTGAAGCTATCCGTTCTAAACTTGAAGCTGTTCCTTCGGCACATGGGCCACGGACACCTGGTGTGAGTATTCTCGGAGGACGGGGTATTTCTGGAGCAAGTACAGGAGCGAGATATAACCCAAGTGACGACCCTTTTACCGTTCAGAAAACGGATACACAAAAGGGAAACGACAATTATGAAATCAACTGGAGTAGTGATGGTGAAGGCGATCCAAGTCCACCAAAGACTATTCGGTTTTCAATGGGTCCGGACCGAGTAGTTCAAACACCGGCTAGAGAAGCTACCAGAAGGATTATTGAGGATATTGTAGCTACGGCTGGTGGACAGTTGAGTGATGATGACGAAAGTCTTGGACAAATCACAATGCGGACCAATTTCAATGATGATGGGTTTTAGGGTTTATTTTATGATGACAGGATTTACATGAAGATCACATTAGCTTGAAATTAAACAACAAAATATTGTATTAAAGCTGCGGGCCGAAAGCCGTAGCAGCGAGAGCCGAACTATTCACCATCTATAACGTGCACCTCTTTTGGTGCAATTAAGCGACAAAGCCGCAGTACCATCAGGGTACCACGACCTGAAAGAAACAACGTAGGAAAGAAACAAAGTCATAAACATGGACCGAAAGGCCGTAATTGGGAATCAGAAACACAAGAACAAGTGACCAAAAAGAAAGCAAAGTCAAAAAACCAAGACAACAAGCCAAGAAAACCAAAAAACTCGACCGAGAATATCGGGCGGGCTGCTAAAGATGTCACCAGTACACTTTAACCCTTATTGTCGAATAGCTCTGTGACCGGCACTTAGAGCGGAACTACACGCGGGCCAAAAGAGGCAAAGAGGAGAGGGGCGTGAAGTTCAGATCAGATCAGATTTTTGGGGGAGGATATCTGAAGATGGGCTCCTTAGTTGTGGGAAATGCTCTTGCGGAACTTGGCTTTGATGGTGGCACTTAGAGAGTGACGAGAGAGAATGGAGGCGTCATCGGAAGAAGATGAGTCGGTGGAGTGTTTGCGGTGGTGAGTGGTGGTCTTGGAGGAAGCGGCGGGAGAGGCTTCGGGGAACTTGTAGAGAAGACCTTCGAGAATTGGGTTGGTGTGACGACGATCTTTGACGGCGACGTGGGGGAATCCGAGAGGACCGTAGGCGGACATTTTGGAGTTGGTGAGGGGGGAAAGGTAAATTGAGAAAGATGGAATGTGAAGATTGGAAAGTGAAAAGTGAACTGAAGAGTATACTCAAGACTGTTTGGTTTCGTTGTGTGATGAGGAATAACAATCCAGATTCATCTACAAAGTCGGGAATGCCTCTCCCTTTTATATCAAATGATTGACACTCCGGCGCCCCGTCTCTCCCCCCGAATATCCACTCCCCCATCAAAAACGGGATTCTCTTCTTCATCTTGGGTGTGTTATAGTTTCTCCCTTCTTCTACTTAGATACACACCCCCCCCCCTTCTTCAAACTTACAAACGAAAACATCCCCATAGTGAACAAAAAAAATACACAGTTACCCCCTGTTTTGTTCGCGGTTACACCTATCATTATTGACCTCGCCTAAAACTATATGTTCCTAGTCTTTCATAGGGCGGCCGGGGGCGTGTTCCTAAAAACTTTGACTGATGGGTTACCGAACTAAGTCATGTCATCAGGCCTTATATCACCAAGACTCATCGCCTAATCAGGAAATTACTAGACTCGTCTAGATGTTGGATGGAAAGCTCATCGTGAGTATGATTGTGTTGAAGACTGGATTGAAGAGTGCATTGCCTCACTTCATCTAAAGGTATTCTTCAAATGTGTAAACACAACTGGTTTGACAAGCTTCATCTTGTATGTACACAGTTTTTTCTCCTTTGTTGAATATTCTATCCCTTGGAAACTGGGGCTGAACATGTCAATATACCCAAAGGTCGCTGTTTCCAAAAAACCTGCTTTTGGGCAAACAAATCTACGCATGTATACAGGCAACCGAATAGAAAATCATAAAAAAACTTACAAAGAAGGTGTGTATCTTTTCTGCCGTTCAAAATCATGGATGCATCATCTCCAGATACAAACAGGGCGTCATACTTCCCGCCTTCAGGATTTGGTTCTTTCTCAATCACACCCCGGCCTAACTATTACAGACGTTGTCGGTGTCCAAATTCAGTAATACAGAAGTCCACACCCTTCCGTCTATATTTTCCTTTCTGAGTCCTTTAGAAGCTTGGGTCATCTGTCACCAGAGGCCGGCCCTTTGGCCGTGTTTCCTGCAAACAGCAACTTAAGCTTTTTTTTGACCGACCCGCCCGACATGATTGACATGCTCCCTGTCCATCCTCACCATCTCCTTTATTAATTCGGCTGCCTTGGGAAGAATCACACTTATCGGTGGGACATCTATGTGTGTACATACACCTGCCACTATGTAACTCCCGTTCACCATGATGCAAGCCTACCAGGCACCATTCATTACCCCAAGTATCTCGCGGAATATAACCGTTTTTTGTTGTCCGTTACGGGCTACCGGATCGGTTCCAATATGGGATGTTTAGGGTATGGGGTCAGTTTCGTGTTGAGATGTTGAGATACTTTAGGACTGTGCATTTGGGCTGTGCAGATCTGGAAGGTTCATCGTGGACTTGTGGGTGTTTGGAAAACTCTGAAGTGTGGATGCGCGAAGAAGCTTCGGTTGTCAAGACCGGAAAGTTTGTTTGTCTGTGCTTTTCGCCTCTTCGTGGTTATGACATGAACGTCTAGAGTTTACTTGTCGAATTCAGATGCCTGATGGGATTGTACATATGTATGTACCTATACATTAACAACACTCGTATCATATCTCTTTCACAACCATTGTGATGGGGCCATAAAGTTTCCGACATTCATTTGTAAGCGGTCCAAATTGACAATCATCAGGCAACGGTATTTCCCAACTAAAGGGTTACCAATAACAAAATAAGGGTTAATCCCGCTCCATGTGTAAGTCGCCACCACACAGCCATCATCTACACACGTTGTAGCATCCAGACCATAAGTTCTATCTCAAACCGCCCAAACCGCCCAAGCTCCCACCAAAAAACACTCCAAAGCCACCTGCACAAACCCTTAACCACTCTATTCTCACAGCACCCATTCACCAACACGAAACCCGCCATCAGCTGATGATGACCCAACGCCAGTGCAACGCCCCCCGTAGTCAACACGAGCCAGATATACGCCACACGGGCCGAACGGTTGACGGCGGATATTCTCGGGTGTCGTCTATCCAACTTCCTAATTAGGCCTCCTTGTGGCGTTTCCGTGTGGTCTTTTTGACGGGATGGCGACGGGTTTGAGACGTTTGGGGATGTGGCTATTGCTTTTCTTGAAGAGTTTTTTTTCTTTCTTTCTTTCTTTCTTTCTTTCTTTCTTTAATAGGGGCGTGGGACGTTTATTGCCGGATGGGTGGGGGTTCATGAAGAGGGTCCACTCGGGTAGGTTGCCGGGCTGTTTTGCCACATGGACGATGAGCTGGAATAGAGTCCCGAGGACGGGTATGTGGGTCTTGGCGGCATAACTTGCCTTATGGGGCTAAGTTAAGTGGTTCTCATTACGCTTCATGTTCTTTGTATAGACGCCGCTTAACCACTTAGAACACGGGGGCTCCCTCCTTTGTTGGATGTGGACTTTTTGTCTATACGATGAGTTTGAGTTTTACGTTTGTATGTGTGTATGCACGTGTTTTTCTTTCACGGAGAGAACAAGGAAGATTTTGTACTGTCAGGTGCTTGTAGCATGGAACTTTCTACGGGATGGGGGTGTGCCGTTGGAAACCGACTTAGAGGCTCTGTTCGGCTGTAACCGAGAATTGAACAACAGCTTGATATAATCGATTATGCTGTACAGTTATGCGTGTCACGAAGGGATGCAGAGTACTTCATAGACTAGAAGGNTTTTTCTTTCACGGAGAGAACAAGGAAGATTTTGTACTGTCAGGTGCTTGTACCATGGAACTTTCTACGGGATGGGGGTGTGCCGTTGGAAACCGACTTAGAGGCTCTGTTCGGCTGTAACCGAGAATTGAACAACAGCTTGATATAATCGATTATGCTGTACAGTTATGCGTGTCACGGACGGATGCAGAGTATGTACTTCTTAGACTAGAAGGGTTACCGGCTGGGGTTAACCAAAGTACTGTATTTGGTGAAACAATGCAATGCTATTAGATCATGATATAAGCATGTAGTCTGTACTACCACATGTCTGACCTCAATCTGGATTTACAACACAAAAGAAGATAAGATCCCGGCAGTTGTAAACATTGCGCCAATTGTTACAAAGCTGGAGAGACTCATCAAACTCATTCCACTGATTCCATGCCCTGATGTGCAACCACCAGCAATACGACTACCCACAACCATGGTAAATCCACCTATGACTGCTTTAGTAACAGTGACACTTTCAGCTGGATCAATGGTACCCAGCTCTGGCTTTACTACACCCATTAAAGCTGCACCAAGAGCTACACCACCAGCGAAGAGGCAATTGTTGTATGCGGCAGGTAGTGCTCTTTTGCCGAGAGTGAGTATTGACATGACTGTCTTTCCAGCTTCTTCAAAAGAACCCGAGACACCAAGTAGAGCGTTGCGTAATATGTATGAAAGGAGTTGAGAGATGCCGATGAGGAAACCACCAAGAAGTGGGATGGCGCCATGTGCATATGATGATGCCGGAGTGATTTTCGAAAGAGTTATCGCAGCAGAGAGTGTCATGGCGGCAAATACGAATGATGATGTAAGTGGGGCAATACCACAAGCGTCGGACACCGAAATTTTAGAAGCTGGGTTTGGCGCAAGCTTGGTTTTGATCTTGGTGATAGCTGGGTTGATTACACTCGTGAAGAGAGTCCCACCGACGATCCCACCAGCTAGAATCAGCAGAGATTTCGGCGCAGCTAATCCAAGTTGTACATAGACGGACCCCGGACATGAACCAGTCAAAGCCATTCCAGTACCTAAAAGAGCTCCGCCAATAACATTCCCATCAAAGGGGAATACGCCAATAGTCGTGGGAGTTCGACAAGCATGTTTTGGGTAACCGAGTTTTGGTAGCAGAGCAATGACAAGGCTGATTTTGTTAGTTTGTCCGCATGTTGAACAATACCAAGGAATGAATAACTCACGTGCTAGTTGCTGAAGCTGCAAGAAAAGCTTGAAGCATGTGATATTCTTCAAATTTGAACTGGGCAATAATAACATTCGGTTGGGCGATCCCAGCAGTCGTCATGGCCGCACCAAAGGCGGCACCGGAGATGATTGGGAAAAGCATCTTGGAAAACAGTCGTTCAGAAGGTGGAGATGTAGGTGTCGTTCCCGTAGATGGGAGAAGAGGTGTAGTCAGAGTAGCCGTAGAAGACATGGTGGTAATGCTTTATATAGTCAAGTGTTTTGAAATAGGGAGTTACTAATTTACTAGTCTCTTTCCTAGACGAACTCAAACGGCGACCTCGATTTGTAACGACCCAAACCTGGGTATTTAAACAATCCATGGTATTCCGCATGGACATGAGATCCCTCACTCCTGATAAGACCATACCATCATAACTGATCAATCACCTAATTACGACTCTCCCACGCACCATTCCGTTCCTAACCCGGCAATCCGGGCAAGACAAGTCCCACGCCAAGAATTCTTTCTCGCCGACCTACAAGGCCTGCCACCTTCCCGCACCTACAACAATAAGAAAAACGCCCTTGAAGAATACAGGGGGTTCCTCGCAGAAAATCAAGAGTCGGCGTTCTGCACGTTCAAAGGCGAACAAACACCCTTAACCAAAAGTGGTCGCCGATTGGATTCACATCGTCATGTCGAAGTGGTCCCCGAATGAATCCTGGTTCAAGGTAACCCTAGCGTCGTCGTTTGTGGCGTCTTGACTTGGGAGTTAGCCACAGTTGTGGGTCGTAGTGATTGATTGCTTAATGTGCCTTTATTCCTCGCCAGAACCCTAAAAGACTATAGGGATCAATAGAGTTAGGGCTGATGTGAGAGAATCGACAAAACACGCAGCTGGTCAATTTTTGTTACGCACCTGTGAAAGTTGTTAAGGCCCTGGCGTTTAAACTAGGTGATGTCGTAGATGGACGCACACGTCTGTATGTCTTCATGTTTTGATGATTGCATTCATTTACATATGTGTATACATACATTCGCAAGACTGACGGGGTTTAACAGTGACCGTCAACTGGGTTTGCTCGGAATATTTTCCTGATTCCAGGAATGCGCGGCCACAAACGACTACACAGTATACTCCGGACCAAGGATTCTCACACCCACTCAAAATACTACTCGGTTTTTTTTGCCTTCACAATGGTTAAGATCAAGTCTAAAGCAGCAGATTTACCACCCCCTTCACCTCCGTTATTGAACCTCACGCAATTTTTTAAATCCAAGTCTGAAGTACACGGTAAGGCTCGTATACCGTGAATATAGGCATATGTGGAGATGTATGTACATATATACAATGTGCCTTGTAATATGAATCCAACCTCAATAGGGATGGATAGTTCAGACAATCAAAATCATGTCAATGACCGAGGCGTAGAGGATTGAAAGCCAGGTAGGATCTAAGTGCACATAGGTTAGCAATGAAGGTTCTATTGATGGAAGACAAGTCGAGATTATGGGATATATGAACGTGGCCTTTGGGGTATTTGGTGATGCGTGATTGATGTGAACAACCAGAGAGTTCAATTCTTAGGCTTGCGTGATGGCAGGACGGGGCACAGGTTCGTCGTCAACGTTGAAGATCTCCCAGGCCGGTACGACGGGCTTCAGCACCCGCCGTGATCGACTAGCCAAAAAGCTTTCAAATCGTTCAACCTGATTCTTGATTTCGTCGGACATATCCTCCAAGTTCCCAGCAGACATAGCCTGTCGTATGTCAGAAACAAAAGTACGGAAAAACACCGAGAACTTGGTCGAGACGAATGCCTCCGCAATACGAGTGGTGAATGTGACAGAATCACCATCAACAATGCGAAGAATCCCAAGACTGTCCAAAACCAGGCGATTAAAAAGGTCATCCTGATAATCAGAGAAATCAGCTTGTTCCGTTTGTGCTGCGAGTAAGAGAAACCTGGATAGAACAAAGAGTTAATATGGAAGAATCTAGAGAAGACTTACAGGATACTCACATTCTCTCCATATTGGAGACCAACTGCTCCATAGCTGCCGGTCTTGTATCGGGCGATGCGAACGGATGCTCAGGTGGGACACCCCAGAGTTGTGACGCAAGAAGAAGATAAGGTTCAATATCCGTCTTATTCGCTTGCATTTCCATAAATGTGAACTCTGGGTATGTTTCTAGAGAGATATGTGAAGTTCGACGTGAGAAGCAGATGACTCTGGAAGTTGACCCGAGAGATGTCAGACGACGAACCAGGTGCGCAGCCAAAGAGGGAGCACACTTATCTAATCCGTCCAAAAAGATGTACGTGGTGTATGTTTCGGTCAGTTGCTGCAACAGAGCATAAAGCACATTCCGGTCTAATGACATCTCAGAATCCCGAATAAGTGTCTTGTAAATGGATACTACCAAATTAGTTGAAGGCTTTATCTGGGTCAACACTTGCTTGAGTATCACCTTTATTATTGACAACTCATCCAAAGGGCACTCAAACTTTATGTGGATAGAGACCATGATTGGGCGGAGCCATCTCGGGTAACGTTCCCAGTCCCCTTGGTGCAACCGTGTAACGCCATCCCTGTACGATGGTTGATTAGTATGATGTTGGGCACCGTCTACTAACAGCAACACTGAGGTCTTCGATAGACTTAGCTTCCTACTCACATCAAAACAGACTTACCCACGCCGACTAATTGAACAGTTAGCATGTGTCAATAGATTGAGTAGCTCGTCACTTACGACCGCCAATACACCACAAAAATCGATCAGTTGTACCCTTGGCCGAGTTATACCAACGCTGGTATTCTTCACATGACATGAGCCATCGTCCTGGCCAACTGTAAGAGCCGCGCATGTGTGGGCTAGCATCTCCTAACGAGATAGTCTCTTCCAGATTTGGAAATTGTTCAGTGATGCGCGACATGATGTCAGGTTTGATCCACTGGATATGAAAATCGGCGCGTGCTGATAGACCAGTGATACCGTCCATTTCAGGAACAAGCTCAGAAGGCAGAGGTAGCATAAGTCCAGCCCATTTTGGTCTATTTCATATGCCAACAGCCTTCTTGAACAGTCGTCCGATATCAACGAATCTGGCACGTAACAAGGTGTCGTACCGGCTGTTCCAAGTCAGTGATTCCTATTGTCCTGTCTTTTCCAGCACAGGAAGCAAGTTTCGGAGATCGTCGGAACATCCCGTCTCAAAAGCCTCGTTGCAGCTTTGAACTATACAAGTTTCAATATACATGTCATAAGAATCCGAGACCCGAAAACCATCTGTGTCCCATGGGACGAAAATCTGCAGAATCTCAGGAATGGCCACGTTCAAGGCACGGTGAGTGCGACGCACGCGTCTGACCTCGAGGTACAACCATCTTGGATGAAGGAGACAAATGACGTGAACAATAGCTGTAGATAACAGAAACACCATTGAGGCCACAATGCTTTTCGTTGCTTCAACTACGCATTCATCGCTGGTCAAACTCAAAGTCCGGATTCCTGGCAGACATGCACGGAACGCATGGTAATGCTGCTTGAAGTCCTCAAGCTCTGTACCCAACTTTGCGGGAGTAGCGGGATGATGGAGAATCTTGTCCACAGCTTCAGATATGGCCGAGATTGTCTGATCAAGTAACTCATGAGCTTGTTCTAGTTCTCCTTTTGCAATTGGTTTCGGGACACCGAAAGCGCGCTGTAATTCAGACTTGGATTTGAAAAATCGTGTGAAGTTCAATAACGGAGGTGGAGGCGGTGGTAAATCTGACACTTTAGACTTGATTTTGATCATTGTGAATGCGAAAAACTGAGTAATACTTTGTGTTGGTGTGAAAATCTTTGGTCCGGAGCATAGTATGTCTGTACATAGGCGTTTTTGACTGCGCGCTTATGAAATGATGGAAATACTTTCAGCAAAGCCTGTTGACGGTTAAAACACGCCAATCTTGCGAATGTATGTACATATGTACACATGTACATGAATGAAGTCATGAGCACGAATAGGAAGCTGTACATTCAAATGGGACTGTGTGTCTACGTACATACATATGTACTTACATATCTACAGACCTACAATATCACATGTTTAAGCGCAGGGCCTAAATTACTTGCAAAGGCGCGTCATCCAACTCTGGCGGTACGAACATTGTCAACGGCAAGCACCAGCCCTATCGTTCATGAGACTCCTAGCTGACGGACATTGACAGCTTACAACCTTCTTCTTTCGTTAGTCTCGTCGCGACGATTCTTTCAAGACCTTTGCCAAGAGTTGTGAGAAGCGAGATAGTGGGTTGTAGTGCCTGTGGCGTTATAGGGTATCGGAACCCTTATTCGTGATCGCCACACACCACTGGCGAATCCGTGCTCATAACCCTATCATATGTGTTCAAGGGATTGTTATGGAACCCTATATTCCGGTAATAAACCCCATCACATGTGCCCCTGACAACCCAGGATTCATCATCTTATGAAACGTCAAGGGCCAATTGCACCCTGAGCCTCATGTGTCACAGATGAGCTGGAGCTAGCTATAGTTCAAAGCAAACAGATGAAATTTTATCATATTGGAGATGACGAATTCAATGTAGGCGCTTTAGCTCAATAGTCGCTATGTCGCCCCATAATGTCTCAATATATGAACTCCAAAAGTCTGCATGGAAAAATCCGCGACCGTGGCTTGTTGTCGTTCCCCTTTCCGCGAAGTGGAGAGCTCCCCCTCTCATTCGGCCCCGCCCACATCCACATTCCTTCTGGAAGCATCACCCAAGCCGTTCCTACATATAGACATACAATTCAATCTCCAGCCACAAGGACACTTTTCCCAAACAGCCACCGGACGGACCCTCCATGTAATTCAAAATCGGTTCCTAAAATGGCCAGCGTAACCTCCTGCGGCCCGTAAAGCTCTAGCCACTAGCNCCCCCCGGAAGCCCGCTGTAAATCACAGCTCAAGCCGCCTTCAAAACCCACTAAAGTCCCGGCCAATCTTGTTAGCTAAAGCTCATTCCCCCAAAACTAAAAGCATCTTAGCAGATGTGGAGCTTTGGGGGGTTGTGATTTATCCATCTAAGGCGTTCGTGTCCGTTTTACCAAAATCCCAAACCGGACAAGTCCCATCAAGCCAACAAGCAGTAATCCTCTTTTCTATTCTCGACTGGCTCTTGCATACCGTCTTGAAGGCTTTTGCTGCCACTTTTTTCGTCTGTTTTTCTGTTTATTTTATTGGGAAATTCATTTCATTGTGTTTTGCTCGTTGCTCGCTTCTGATCGTACTACTCTATTCACTACAAAATTCACAAGCCAGAGGCTTCAAACAACGATATTAAAAGCTACGCGACAAAAGTGACAGACGCCAAAGGTTCATTACCCCGGCCCCCGCCTGCCCCCGTATTGTCGCCATTTGTCTTTTTTCCAGTCACTGACGTCTTGTTTTGCCTCCGGTTCAGTGAATTGGTGCGCCGACCGGCTTCTGTAAACACCCCCGACACCGAAAGACACACCGGCGGTCCACTGTCGGTATTTGTCCCGTTTTAGATACTTGGCCACGTCTGCTGTGCTGTCGTGTTGCTCTGTCGTGCTTGTCAAGTGTCCCTCGCTTGTTGCTCCTTCTTCACAATCACCGTCCTATAATGGCGCGTCCTATGGGTTCCGTCCGTATGCGGCGGTCAAGTCCGGCTTGTTTGGCCATTGGTCTGCTTGCATTTGTCGGCCTACTCTTTTTCTTTTTCTCGGGCTCTTCGACGCCCGCTCCGGGTGTTTCTTCGGCTAACCCCAATTCGTTGTCGCCGTCTATCCCATACCGCAAAGCCACTGGCAATGGTGCCAAACCCCCACCAGTGGTTCGTTACAACATGAACACTGTTACGACCACTCCCGACCCTGTTGGTAACGGGGAGTCTATTCTGATTCTGACTCCCATGTCCCGCTTCTACGCCGAGTACTGGGATAATGTTGTCAAGCTGCAGTACCCCCACGATCTCATCACTCTTGGCTTCATCCTGCCCAAGACCAAGGAGGGCAACCTTGCCACCACCGCTCTCCAGGCCGCCGTCACTAAGCACCAGAAGTCGGCCTCGGCCAAGGACCGCTTCCACAGCGTGGTCATTCTGCGCCAGGACTTTGAGCCTCCTCTGATCTCGCAGGATGAGTCTGTCCGCCACAAGAAGGAGAACCAGAAGGAGCGTCGCGCGTCTATGGCCCGCGCCCGCAACTCACTTCTCTTCAGCACCCTCGAGACTTCCATCTCATGGGTTCTCTGGTTGGATGCCGATGTCATTGAGACGCCCCACACCATCATCCAAGACATGGCTTCCCACGACAAGCCTGTCATTGCCGCCAACACCTTCCAGCGCTTCATGGATCCCGAAAAGAACCAGATGGCCGAGCGTCCGTACGACTTTAACAACTGGCAAGATAGTGAGATCGCCCTTAAGATGGCTGCCGGTATGGGTAAGGACGACATTCTGCTCGAGGGTTACCCTGATATGGCCACTTACCGTGCCCTTATGGCCTTTATGGGTACTCCCGGTGGTGACATCCACTATGAGGTTCCCCTGGATGGTGTGGGTGGTTCTGCTTTACTCGTCAAGGCCGAAGTTCACCGGGACGGTGCCATGTTCCCTCCTTTCCCCTTCTACAACCTCATTGAGACTGAGGGTTTTGCCAAGATGGTTCGCCGGTTAGGCAAGCAGCCCGCGGGTCTGCCTAACTACAAGGTATGTGTTAAATTTTGAAGTTTCTGAGGATGCAATTCTGACAGCAATTATAGGTGTACCACTACAACGAGTAAAGATAGTTTGTTGTTGTCGTGATTTCCATGTTTATCTGATATGACAATCTCGGCCTTGGTCAAACAGACCCATAGCCAAAGTGTACGATGGATATTCTTTCTTGCTCTGGGGATTCAGTGTCATGACTTGTATTAGATGGGTTGGGGAAGTGTTTGGTTCTTTTCTTTTCTTTTTTTTTTACTTTTTACTTTGTTCCCGTGGGAAAGCGGGGTTTCGGCGATGTTGGGTTATAAACACTAGGTCGGCGTTTTCTTTTTGCTTTGGACTTGTTTGTTTCGTATCTGGGTGTACAGGTGACGTTGTATTATCTTTTTTTTTTATGTTTGGACTATTTTAGTTGATTCGAAGGCGGATATGGTTTTGGATGAATGGTTACCTTGTGCTGTTATTTGATGTATTAAAGTGATGTATGTGTATAAAACCAAGGCATAATGCATAACTCGGGTGTCTCTTGTTCTGTCAGTCTCATCTATTCGCCATCATAATAGCCATGTTCCTCGCGGATCCATAATCCCACTAGTCCTCGTGCGGCAACTTCATCACCGGCTCTCAGTAAAGAGGCAACATCAATATTCAACGGACTATCCAAACCCGGATCCCCAAGTAACATGCGAATGGCCTTGATAACCTCCACTATAGAGTACTGTGGAGTCCAAGCGGTCTTTAACAAATCCAAACAAATCTCTCCCGTCTGTAAAGCCACATTAGGATGAATGATTTGTGTACGGAAAGACACCGTTGGTGGAGCTAACGGGTATGTTTGCGGAATAGTGATTTCCAATAGCCAACGACCATCTAATAACATGTTAATATAAGATTCCATCATAGACAACGATATATATGATGATCTCACCATCATATCCATGGCCGATTCCACGACCATTTATCACAGCCTGCCATGATAAAATGTTCTCGTCGGAGATAGGTCCGATTCTCTCGATGCCGGTGTCTGGCGTTGGCGGGGCATTCCGGAGACCTTCTAGTTCCTTCATGAGGCGTTTTGTGGCGTTTAGGAGGTTTCTTGACATTTTTTTGTGTAGCGGGGTCTGTTTTGTTTAGGTGGTTCTTCTTTTTTTGTATGTACTTTTGATGGTTGAATGGGTTTGTTTGGGAAATTTGGAGGGAGGAGGGAATGAATCTTCTGGAGCTTGATATGGAGGGCTTGGTGGTTTCTGTTGTCTTCATTCGGACGGTCGTGGCAAAATTAATAATGATGCACGCGTTTTATTGGCTGGTTGGGTAGTTTTGGAGCCAGGGTGGAGGGTTGGGTTTGTTTTTCGCCTTGCTTTGTCTGGTTGCCGTGGTGTACCATCGTTTGACCTAGTTAGTTACATTGAAGTCTCCTACATACATACATACATCTGTCCCTATGTCTATATACTCCCCACACGGTTCATAGTCGACGAAACAAATGCAGTGTAATATGTGAGTTCCATACCGTCTTTCTTCACCGCTCCCCAGGGAAATACACCCCCCTTACATGGTCGTTGGATCTTGAAGGGGAACCCTAGTTGACCCTAGTTTGATTGTGGTGACACAAGCTACTTGACGGCATCCTATGGATTTGACGAGACGGAAGCTGACGACGCAAAGGGGGGGAGGACGGATCTGGTGGGCTGATCCCGCAGGTGTACCGGTGATGTGGATTGTTTGGTGAGGGAGTACGAACCGGTGACGGAGTCATAGTGAAGGCAAAGAGAGAAAAAAAAAGGAATAAGGCGTCAAGTTTGAATGGAGGGTTTGGGTTTTTGTTGAGGGGTCACTTGTACACTGGTGAACATGTATTGGTTCTGTACAAGGGATGTTTGGAAGGCATAGTGGTGGGTGTTACACGATGATTTTGAGGGTTAGTGGATGGAGAATTTCTGTCTTCTTGGGGAACTGGAAATGGGGAGATGTGTGGATGACTTACGGTGGTATGTGTATCCCTTTTAGATGCCGAGCTCGGTACGGTTGGCCGGTTCCTTGGCGAGATGAAGACATGGTTTTAAGAGGTTGGCGAAGTGTCAACTAGGCAGATAGATCAAAGACCCGCCACCTCGGGTCATAGTTCCAGCTTTCCAATGATTAGTCTAGTTTGTAATTTATCCCACATCCCATCTTAACAAGGCCCCCCCCTTATGATATGATATCCGAACCAGCATCTTCGCCACTTAATCCCCTACAAACATATCTACAACCCCTCTTCTAGAAGGGAGATTTCCCGGGTCTGTCAGCTGACCGATTGGCCCGGTTATATAGCTAGGTTCCTTGATAACCCCAACCCACTAACTAGACCAAGGCACTTTTTTTTTGCCTCGTTCACGCCGACGACGGGAGCGTAGGGCAGGTATGGGCCTTTATAGTGGGTGAAAGTTTGGTTTAATAATGGATTAGACAGGCAGGGCATCATGGAAGCTCAAGGGTTGCACGAACTTTGAATGGGGTCCCGGATTACCTGGTGGATTGTGAATATATGACAGGGTTAGGGTTTTCTGTGAAGGTAGAACATCCAGGAACTTTCAATATTCTTGATATGGCTTCCGCGGGGGCCGGTGATGGAAATGGGGGTTTCTAAGGGACTGGGGTTTGTGATTTTCGGATTCGACGGTTGGTATTTAGTTGGAGATTTTGTTTGGTTGGCTAGATAGTCTAAAGCATTATGATGGAAGACGATCATGCTGTTATGGGACATAAGTCTATTTGCAGTATCTCACGATCGACGAAACAGATATAAGATAGACAAGGGGTTCTTTAAATAAAGATACGGACAAGTTCATCGCCTTAGTATCCCTCAAATCTCCACGTCAAACCAACAAGATGACAGAGTTGTCAACTTCATAACTCGGCACATTCGAAGAATACGTGTATACTTTCCACGTTGCTAAGCAGCACTTTCCATTTTCCCAAGTCACCACCCCATTTTTTTCAGCCTCCCATTGTATGTAATAATCACACCCAACCCTTTTTGTTTCAAGACAACAGGAAATAAGCGCAATCCTGAAACACCCAATAGACGTCAACCTGCAGCATTTTCAATTCAAGAGGTTTCCAACTTTAAAATTACCACTTTTGTAAGACGAACAATATGGAGAATAAGCCGCTTTGTGTACCACCTTTTTTTTTCTCTCTCTTGCATAAATTACCTCGTTGATACGGACTCGAGAAAATCCAGAGATAACAACATCACATTCCCACTCAGCCAAGTCAAATGCATAAACTCGCTTCTCTGTCATATTCACGTAGGGTTAGTTACCCTTATTCGGATTTTAAGTTGGAATCGAGGGGGTTAATCAAAATGACGACAGATAGATTGTTTCCTCGGCTGTGAATTTTTACGAGATGTGGGGGAATCAGGGATTAACGAGGCTGAGTTACACTTTTGTTGTTGTCCTCTCGTGTGAATCTGATGTTGGTTGGTTGGCGGTGTATTGAACGCTAAGGTCGTATGTAATATAAGAGTGACTCCGCCTCTTCCTCTTTTCATAGAATACTTTTTTTTTTGTTTTGGCTGCCTACAGGTCAGATAGATAGACGTCTGTTGTCAAAGTCAAAGAAAACGCCACCAGTGTGGTCTTTTGTCATGATGGTGTGTCGGTGAAAGGGCAGAAAACATGTACAGGGCTGTGATGTTGTTGAAGGTGAGACAGTCATTGGCCGGAGATGACGAGGGCCTTTTTCGGTTCTTACTCATTTGTTACTATTCAGAGGTCAACTACATACCTAAAGAACAACCAAAATCATATCCACCATAATGAGCATTTACTTAAACCTTTGACCGTGCGTATGCAGTATCGCTTGGGCCGTCTTCTTGCTCGTTTTTTTATTTTTTTCACGCAGGTACCGTACTTTTTTGTCCAGCCCAGTCCACAAAATAATCCAGAAATAAATTCCTACCCAAAAAAAAAAAGACTCTTAGCGCCCTGAACTTTAGTGCCTTTGTTGTCTCTCATAGTGTTACTCGTTCCTGACGCTAAATCGAACGGTCCCTAGACTCAAAATAATAGAAGAAAAAAAATACCATGATCCACTTGTGCTGATGTTTCCGTTTGCGTTGGATAGACAACCATAATATATTTGGTTCATATATTCCTGTGTCGTGTTAGCTGAAGCTTCCTTTTGTGCCTTTTCATTCTTCAATTCAAGGCTGTCTTGCATTACACCCGTTCATACCTGAAATGTAACTTCAATGTAACCCCAATCATGCCCAAAGAACCCTAACATTGACACAGATGGAATTCCCCCTGCATTTGCCATCTGCAGGTCCCGTTCACGGTTAAGCCGCGTTCCTGAGCTGGAAGTTGCGTTGTGCTACCTATGATTACTTGTGGCCACGATGGATTTTGGTATTTTGACCGGCTTTGTTTTCTACCGTAAAGCAACGAGGCCTTCAATGTTTAGTGCTTTTTTTTTTGTATAACGCTATTTATATTGGTTCAGCTGTCCTTCCTTCTTTCATCTTGGTAGTTACGGGAATTCTTAATAAACCTGCGGTATCCGTATTGACAGGTCGGGCCCGTGATTTTACCTCAATTTCCGTGATGGATGGAAGGACCTATATCAACCCACCAGCCTGGGACGTCTTCATTCTTCCCCGCCCACCATAGACCATTGTCTGCCACATGCTTCTCTCCATTCAATTCTTTAGTCTTTTTTATTTTTTATTTTGACTTTTATTTCTCCTTCTCTCGCTCATCGTCATCGCCATCGCTAGCTTCTAGGCTTGGGCTTAGCCTCGTCCAGCATACTCCATCAATTGCCCTTTCACAGGACAACCCTGGAATCAGGGATCTCTTTATGAACCGGGGCGTCCCCTGCAGCTTCCCATTTGTTTGTTCGATTTTATCACGTCTTGATCGTCGTTGGTTATTGCATTTCGGGATGTCATCTCGTTGTTGGCTCTAATGCGATTTGCTGTGTAATGGATCCCGTGCCTGATTGACTATCACTGTCCACATACTTTTTCTGATAACACCTGGTTTTAGGCCATCCACTGTTCATCTCATTTATATCAGCCTGACCATCCATCATACAAAGAAAGACTGCTTTTTTTGTACAACCATGATATTCAGTCCCTGTAAACCTAACTGTAAAAAGCCGACCGTTCTTTGATTAGCCGCAGTGGTGATTGAAGCTGTGGTGGTGGTGCCTTGTTCCTACGAGTAATATGCCAACGCATCAGGTCCCAATCCTGCGTCCACAACAACACATCACAAACCCGCATGACCTGAAGGATGATAATCTGAACGAATATACCCGGAATAAGCAAGACCTTATTAAAAGCCAGGTGATGGTCACCGCGTCTCCGTATTAAAAAAAACACACTAGATTCCCTAATTCCGCGGCCGTTGGTACTGCAACCTACCCGCCAACATAAACCTGTACACCCAGAATGCCACACATTGGCTCTCCCTATTCAGCCACGTAGAACCATTGTATCATTTCCACTGCTATCCGTTTAGCAGAAAAGTGTCTCTGGTCTGGCTCAGCCTCGGCGTCGTTTCTTCAAAGTCCATATGTCCTTACATCTTGTATAGTACATACATACGTACTTACATACACACTTGAACACGCTGGTTCTTTCCAATATCTGTAGTCTTCAACCCCGGTTTCCGTGAAATCTATCCAAAGCCCTGCTTCCCGAAACTCCATCTTCAAAAGCCTTCTTTTCAGGTTCCAGTTCTCGCCTCTTTCTCGCCCATCGCATTCCAAACCTTGGTCCTCAAATTATTTTATCTCCTTTCGGCCACAAATCCTTGCCCCC